>ONZP01000089.1:0-242267 GCA_900312805.1 Fusarium torulosum | reverse complement strand
TTTATCCCTTAGGAAATCTAATTATTATACTTAGGCTAAAATACCTTACTTATATATTATTATAAATCTTATTCTTTTATATGTAGAATAATATATCTCTTATTAGATTCGAGGTATAATTAATATAATAAGAATATATTATAGTTATGGTATTAATATTATTATTAATATAAAAGCGGGGTTAGACCTTGGATATATCGGAACTTTTATATACCCACTGTAAGTAAGATGCCGAGACTAATAAAGAGCTACTAGACCTAGTTATCTTCGGCTATAAGGTCTTATAGGCCCCTGGCCTCTATCCTAGTAGGTATTACTAGCTCGGTGCCTATATGCCTCCTTTTTGTTACCTGGTCATAACATAGCTACCGAGAATTTAGACAGGACTGAGATATTGCCTATAAATATACCTGCTCCATCATTTGGGGCTTCTTAAACGTTGAGGATTTTCCTTGCATCTATGGGACTAGCTGCACTTGCCATGGTTGCTCTCTTACTGTAAGGGCTTTTCAGACTCAGAACAGATGGGATTTATCAAGCTTGGTTGTTGATCAGGCGGGAAATTCCATGATTAGTTATCACCATTACTCCGTCTAATATCTTACGCTGCAGGATTCTAGCCGTTCCTGGTTTCATAGCTGTGCTTACTTTACCCCGCTCTTTTGATCATCTACAAATACCGTATGACACTCCTGTTGCTGTCTTAGGTTTTCTTATTCGTCTTAGAACATTGAAACATACCTAATAAACTGTTCCTCTACGCAGGGGAAAATGTCTCATGTGAAAATACACAGTTTCTACCGCATCTGGTTTACTTGTGTGGACCCCCTCGTCCTCATCCCAACAGCCTACTCCCTCATCTTTACCCCCGAGTTCATGCTCGACGGCCTCATCCCAGTCAGCATGTCAGCCTACAACCCTGACCAAGCATTTCTATTCCATCAACTTGCCGCCTTGTACTTATTCATCGGGATCATGCTGGGTGTTGTTCTCCGCGTGAGCTCTGATATCAAAGTGTGGCGAGTCATCATCGGCGCTGTTTTGATGGTCGATATCACGATTCTCGTCAGTGTCAACGTCAGTATGAAACAGCAGGGCCGTTCCGAGCTTTCGCAGTTCAGATGGCAGGATTGGGGTAATTATTTGTTCACTGGGTGGGTTGCTCTTCTGAGAGGTTTGTTCTTGGCTGGGGTTGGGGTTGGCGGTGTGAAAGGGAAAGTGATTTAAATTAGATAGAGTCGGTGTTGGTGAATATTGTCAATTGTTCCTGGAACATAGGTTTGGGGAAGTGAAGGATTTCATGTGAACATGCTTAGTGATGTTCGTATATTCACAGAACGAACAATGTCAGCTGTTCAAACTACTCTCGTGTTTGTTCAGGATCGGAACCAGACAATGTAAAGACTTCAGAACCGGTGAATTAGACCGTGGTCCATTCAGGTGATTTTTAAGTAGGCTATAAGCATTGTTCTGGTATCATTATCGCCATCTCCCTGCTGACCCTATCAACAGCTATATTCACTATATGAGCCATTGTTATCTTGCCCGTTTCTGTGTCGAGTGATCGTTCTCTTGCTAATGGACAGTCACTTGATATGGCAATGAATGAGCTGACATATTTACTCCATAAATTCCCTAACAGCCTTTGCGAATCCACGAACAGTAGTAGATCACTAGAACAGTATTCATTCTGGCTATATAAACTCCCTTTCCCCCCGCCTCAGACTCTCTTTTGTCTCTCACCAACACACTACTTCGGTTTCACAACTGATCATTTCAGCATCAATGCTATTGCTATCTCACAATCCCAACTCACAACTAACTACCACTAGCAGCCTACACTTCCCACTCTCGACTCATCGCCACCGCCATCATGGTTTCCGAAATCGTCTATCCTCAGCCTGAAATCTTTGATCACCAGATCCACCCTGGTCTCATCTTCAGCATTGAGCGTCTTCGTGAGGGTCTCGAGTGGTGGTACGGCCGCAACAACTTCACCGTCTTTGGCGACATCATGCAGCTCACCGTCCGTGTCCATATCCTCAACCCTGAGAATCTGGTTGAGCGCCTTCAGCAGGACAACTACCTTCGCCGTGAGCCTTTGGAAATTGTCCCCAAGCTGGTCTCGGAGAACATCAAAGCCAACGGTTGGTATCAGATTCAGCCTTTTGATCGAGAGTAAGTTTCTTTCTAGCATGGGGACTGACTTTGTGGGCGGCTACCTTTGGCTGGACTAAAGGGGCTTTTGTAGTGGTATCTTAGGATAGGAGTTTTAACAGCAGCTTTGGACTTTTGGGATGTATATCAGAGTAAGTAAGTACCTTTTGATTTCAGATGAATGGCTACCAGAGAGTAGCACAACTCTAACAGGACGATTGCTTGACGCTTTTAAGTATATGAGCCTGTATTGTAGTTCATAACCCAATTTAGCAGATTATTATATTGTATCGTAACAAATTAAAGTCCAAGTGAATAAAATGTAAGATTTGACGATTATGTCCAATCGTCGCAGAGCCACACACAATAACGCTACATATAGTATCGTCATTTAAGGCCAATGATATTTACAGAACCTGCGAGTCAGCTGATAGTACTCGATAACCCCCCGGTAGACCTTCGCTTGACCAACAAAGGCTTCACATCTTACACGTCAAGCTTACATGAATCGGTCTTTAAAAATCCCGAGCATCCATTGGTCCTATAGTTTAGTGGTAATGACGTCGGATTTTGATTGTATCGAAAGCCTTCCGAAGACCCCGGTTCGAACCCGGGTAGGACCTCGCTTTTTGTCTTCGCCGCATATTCACTAGATCTTCTTGATGCACCAGTCATATTCTGTATTACAAGAATCGATTAGCACTTACGGTCCTATAGTCTAGTGGTTAGGACGTTGGATTTTGACCTTGCCCGTCTCTCCTTCCGAAGTCCCCGGTTCGAACCCGGGTAGGACCTCACTTTTTGATGACCTCGCTCCTGCTATTCTTACTCTGCGTGACATTTTATGATCATTTTTGTCGTCTTTCTCGTAGCAATATCAAGTCAATAGCTCCTCAATATTTCATCCATCACCCATCGACCAGCATCTACAGTATAAGCACTGTTGTGCGTCCACCATGTTGTTTGTAAATAACGGCAGGAGGCATATAATATCTAATATGTAGGAGGAAACTGTCTCTCTTATCAGTGTAACCTTGATCCTTCTCGCTCAGGTATTAAACAAGGTTGCTTAATTGCTAGGAAGGAGGCAAACTGCATCAGGCAGGCCATCATCATGTGTTCGCCTTATTGCCCAATTACAAAGGTCTAGTAGAACTGCCTTCTCGGTCTTTCCTTCCTGAACTCAGGGCTTACAAGCTGCCCGCGAGGTGGAAGCAAAAGCAAGTTTTGTTATGTAAACCCACGGCCCACTGCCTACCACGCAGAAACATGGTTCAATCTCCAAAGTCTTTTCGATATCACCAACGGCAACATCTATTTACATGACAGATATCCCCTCAGATATCATTTAGTGCATGTTTTCAATTCAATGCACAAACTTACTCTTTCAGTGAGTATGAATATTTCTTGGCCTTGAAGTCACTTTTCCCAAATACCAAACCAAGATTACTTGGTTTACAGCACGACAACATGTTTTGGGGGAATCTCCCCACCGAAGTTCGGCTCGCGGTACTGGAGTGTCTGGTAGGTGGGCGCATGGCGAAATATGCCAGCGTCTGTTCCGAATGGCAAAAGTTCTTCGAGCCCGTCACGATGCGCAGTCTCAACATCAAGGACACCGATAAGAAAGAGTTCAGAAAAGTCTTCGATGTGACAGACAGAAGGAGATACCTTCGCCAGTTGACCCTCGTCATGCAGTTCAAGTCTACATACCCACGACAAAATTCTCAGAAACCGTCGAGAGAGTGGACGGCCGAGAAGCTATACCAATTCGCAAGGTATTCGACTCGAGTTATCACGGGAGGCCGGTACTTTGTTCCGGATTTAGAAAGAATAAGAATGAACAGCAGATTTAGCAATTTCCTGTTTTTCATGTTTATTGTTCTCAGTCGGTGGAAACAGCAAGAAATATGGCCTCGTGGCATCCACTTAGCTATCGTTGACAATTCCCGAAGCTCATGGCAGGCTCTGGCAGAAGAGTTTGAACCAGGCGAGACTGTCATCGGCGACGGCACCACCATCAGCACAGAGGCTCAAGAGTGGTCCAAGAGAGTTGTGCTGGCAAACCATGACTGGATGCTAGTCTTGTATAAGAGTACGTTTCGCGGGATGCGCAATGATCCTGTCCCAGCTATCACCCGCCTCTCTGCAATTGCCAGATATCAGAACTTTTATCCCGGCAGCCTTGGGAGAATCATGAGTCTACTGCCTTCTTTGTGGAAGTTTGACTGGTCTATGAGGGTGGCCGAATTTCCACGAAATCAGGTCAGGTTCTCCCAGTGGATGCTAGATCTCATGGATAGTTGGTCCCCGCAGTTAAAAGAGATCAAAGTCCTCCGAGCACCACAGGCTAGGGGCTCTCCAACTTTATCCGCACAATCTTTTAGTTTTCCCGGACCATTCTCCCTTGGACTTGCACGCATAGCCCAGAACCTCACTCGACTTTCTTTCCAGCAGCCAATAGATGCATTCGAGTTCTTTCAATGTCAGCGATACGAGTACGAGTACCGCAACCTGCAAAGTCTATCGGTCTGTTCGACACACCGAATCCTCGATGAGTTTCCTGGATCCACCGATCGCCCTGTTCTTGCTTTGTGCGCCGATATGATACCTAAGATACCCAACCTGCAAACGTTCAGTCTATTCAGCATCACGGAGGGAGCATCGGCAGTAGCATGTTTCAACCCAAAGAATGGGGGTCCGTTGATATTAGTCTGGGATTGGCCCTTCTTGCCAGATAAGGCTACGTTTGGTTGCATCCTGAAGATCAGGAATGCTTTCTGGGCATATCCTAAACTTCGCGGTCTCGTCTATCCAGCTTCGACAGAAAGAATCTGGCACCAAATCGCGTTCATGAACAGTATCAGCGATGAGTAGCAAACGCCAAGAAACTCTTTGTTCAATCTGGTCGGATAAGGTTGTGTAAATATGGAAATAATCTGCCCTACTCCAGGGAAGGCATCATAAGGTTATCGCGATAGTTTAAACGGTTCACAGATGGACCACAGCCTACATCAAGAAAAAGATATTTTTATTAGACTCTCTCGAATAACGATGAGCATCTTAATCAAAAGCCTTTTCTTCATTTTATTCATATAGACTTACCTCTTGTTAACGAAATCGTCACCTTTATAAAATTTCATCACTTTCCATCTGTCGAGTACTGAACCTATCATCCATCCCTCAATACCTACTCATCTCATCTAACCTACCCACTATATCCAACATGTCCTGGTTTATTCTACCAACCGAACTCCAGCTCATTGTTCTGGAACACCTCGCCCAGCTGGAGTTCCAAAATCGCATAGAACACAAGCCGAATGCGCCATACAGTACCGGAACATCGCTTTCGAAATACGTCGCGGTTTCTGAGCAATGGCAAGAATTTTTCGAACCCCGAATAATGGATACTCTCCATATTGGAAGACATGACATAAAAATGTTCGCGCATGTCTTCCGCGTCGAGCGAAGGAGAGAGTATTTACGCCAGATCGCTCTGGTTATAAGACTGCCTGACGGAGTTCCCCCTTTCAGAATGATGGAAGATTCGAAGGAGAGCTTTATCGTAGACTTAGTGCTTCAGGCGGATCTTGTTGACTTTGCAAATATGTACGGGCTTCCCCCTAGTTCGGGGGAGGTGAGGAACAACATTGCGTTGATGGAGACAGTCTACGCCCTGCTCGTCCAGTTGAGCAGGTGGAAGGCAAAGCATGTCCGACGTGGAGGCATTGGGCTGGAGTTGCTCGCAGACTCACAGAGTTCGTGGCAAGTTATAGCATCCCAGCTTACAGCCTTTCAACGTCCAATCGACTTTAACGGACGAAGCATCAGCTCTGTTGAACAGCAGTGGACCATCGACGCCGCAATGGACAACTTCTTTCTGTCTCTTGACTTCGAGACCGAGCATTACCAAGGACCCGCGCTGGAGATGCCCAAAGTTGGTGTTATCACAAGTCTCTCCATCATGCGAAGAAGCACGCGTCGGTTCGGATGCTCAATGCTTGCGGAGCTGATGGGAGACCTCCCCGCCCTCAAACATCTTGTCTGGGAGATCGAACCGATGCGGTCGCAGTCGCTCGAGAGTTGGTTCCAAGACTATCTGACGGAGGTCGCTAGGGGTGGGCCTCGTCGAATGGACAGCATCCAAATTGTCCATCTGCAACCTCATATCAAGTACTTAAGGTTGAATCCTGATGCTCCATTGATTCCATCACTCTCTTCCAACTTAGCGGATCGTGCACAATACCTCCAACATCTTTGCATAAGTTACCCCATCGATGCATTCCAGTTCTTCAAGAAGGCGGTCAGGGGAAAATATCCCACCCTCCGGAGCCTTACGGTCTGGTCAAAGCAGCGGATAGTCGAAAGAGCACCATCAACTAGCCACGACTTACTCAGACTAGTAAGCAGGGCGCTGTTCCGAATGTCCAATATGCAGTTCCTTGCTGTGTATAATATGGGACCTTCAAGTGCAGGACTTTTCACCTATGACGCTTCGGGCAAATTTTCGGGCCATGGGTCTCTTTACCGACTATGCAGTAGCTGGCATTGGGAGCTGAGCCGCGAAATGCGGAAGTTCTTATGGGATTCTGTGCTCCAGAGAGAAAGCCGTGGTTTTACATTGAGGGGTGAGAAATTGCCAACGGAAGAAGTCAAGAGCTTGATTTCAACCATATTGGAAAAGTCGGAGGCAACGGGTCGGGACGATAAGGGTGTCGGGATGTAAAACGTGTTGTCGAGACTATGAAGGGATTGTTTGTGTCATAAGCTCTAGTAGTCAAGTCCCTAAGTGTAGGGCCCTTACATTTTGGGTTATTTAGCCCAGCGGTTTTCGTGACAGTTTGGCTCTACGCTTAGAGCAAATATTATTAAGTCTTAAAATCTAGTATCAACTATTATATATAGATTATGCAGTAAAGTCTTCAAATAGCAACCTGTTAAAAGGGTACAGGGACGTTACGCTCAAGATAGCCAAGCCACTTGGGCAAACGACGCTTGGACGGGGCATCGGCAGATCGCTGTAGATCCTCGATAGCGCTAGCCCACTTAACAAGCTCGGCCTCAGCCCAGGCAGTTTGCATGATGGCGAGACCAAAAGGCATGCCAGAGTCTTTGGCGTAGCCACCGGGAATGGTGATGACTGGGTAACCAGCCTGCGCAGCGATCTGAGGAGCCTGTGCGACCTGGGGAGGAACGAGCAGGCCTGAGAGCTTCTTGCCCTTGTAGGTGAGGGCGTCGTTGATACCCTTGCGGGTCGAGGTCTGGCAGAAGTCGAGGGCTTGCCAGTATGTCTCGTCTTGCTCGCCCTTGGTCTTGAGGGAGGCGAGGAAGCCGTCTTGGCCTGAGGCGAATGCGGGATGGCCCTTGCCGTCTTCGTAGGGGTAGCCACCCTCGGTGCCGTCGTATTTCTTGTTGAACCTAATGGTGATTAGTGGCAGTTTATGAGTGGCGGTAGAAGAGTACTCACTTGACAATGTCATCAAGGTTGCGGACATCGGTGTTCTTGACCTCGCTCAAGTATGTCTCAATATTGCGGTAAAAGTCAACCTTGATGTAGGTATACTCAGACTCATTGGGGAAGCCTCGAGTAGTACCGTAATCCCAGTTCCAGCCATCAGGGCTGACAATAGTCTCATAATTGGTGATCTCAGTGCCATTGATGATCGTCGCACCAGCAGACTTGATGAGATCAACAAGTTCAAGAAGTTGAGACTGCATGTCTTCATCAGCGTGCACCCAGAAGCTCTTCCACGGAAGACCAAAGGTAGCGCCCTCGAGAGCCTTCTTGTCAGTCAGGTACTGCGCAAATCCACCCTTGGGGGTATTGCTCTTCTGGGCAGATGTGTAGTTATCGCGCTTGTCAACGCCGTAGATAGCGTCGAGAACAAGGGTGGCGTCCTTCACGTTTCGCGCAAAGGCGCCCACTGAGTCCTGGTGCTCACTCTCAGGAATGACGCCGGCGCGAGAAGTTAGACCAACGGTAGGCTTGAACCCGACCAGGGCGTTGCGGTTGGCGGGGTTGATAACTGAAGAAGAATGTCAGATTCAAGACATGACATATAGGCGCACAAACAAACTCACCACTACCGTCCGTCTCAGTGCCGAGAGAGAACGCAATAGCATTAGCACCGACTCCAACACCGCTACCCGAAGAGCTACCACCGGGGTTAACTGTCAAGTTATAAGCGCTGCGGACCTGACCACCGCGAGCAGAGTATCCCTCGGAGTAGTCATTGCTGCGCATGTCAGCCCACTCGCTCAGCGCAGCCTTGCCGAAGAGCACGGCGCCGGCGTCGCGGAGCTTCTTGACGACGTGCGCATCGCGGGGCACGACGCTGCCGAGAAGAGCCCAGCTGCCGGCGGTGGTCTCGAGACTGTCCTTGGTGGCGATGTTGTCTTTGACGGTGAAGGGGATGCCGTGGAGAGGACCGCGAACTTTGCCCTTTGCTCGCTCGGCGTCGCGCTCAGCTGCGATGGCGAAGGCATCGGGGTTTACTTGCATAACAGAGCTGCGCATGGTCAGTTTTTTGTTTCAAGCACATCAATCGCATCAATTGACGATATTGAGTCAAAGTACTTACTTGATATACTCTGCTGTCTGGTAATGTCGGACAAGGTAGCACGTCACAAGCTGGACAGACGTGAGCTTGCCAGCTTCCATAGCATCCTGCATCTCCGTGAAAGTAGCCTCTTCAAGCTTGAACCCATTGCAATCTGCCATGGGGAAAAGATCCGACGAGCCAACATTCTTCTCCAGAGGGAGCAGATTAGCATTGTAAGAGAAGAGCGGCTCGTTCTTGGATTGCTTCGGTGTAGCACTGACACCTGAGCCTGCAATGAGGCCAGCGGCCAACGACAAACCGAGAAGCTTCATAGTGGATAAATTGGTGAACAACAAAGAAGCCTGCAAAGCAACGAAGGAAGAGTAAAATCGGAGGGAATAGAAGCTGCTGTTATGCTTGTTCCCATTCAACATGAATTACAAGGGTGCCCCAGAGGCGAACACCACCATCGGCCAGCGGAAGCTCCGGGGGTTGAATTGATTGCGTCGCTCAGTGGACCCAGGAGTCGATCGGCAGGCCTGACAGCTGAAGAGCTTGCAGCATGGGGGGTTAGATCCTGAAGCTTCGGCGAACTGCGGCGAGCGCACATCCCCCGGCACGTTCGTTAGCGGATGGGGATTTGCGGTAGGGCTAAACTCCATCGAGGCATTGCTCGACTGCGAAAGTCGCGCAGATTGATTATCTCTTGTCACGATCGGCTCAGTTATGCCGAGTCTGATGGACTATTATTAACATTTATGGATCGATATGATCGTTTCTGGAAGGTGATAGGAGTTTTGTTCCCCGAGAAGAAATGGGCTTCTAGAAATGACCTGTTGTGGATTTGGCGTGCATGAACATATTATCGTGCATTGCTTCAAGATCTACCAAGTGTCAGGGAGATCTCAGGAACAGAATAAGCAGAGCAGCAGAGCAGAGGCATGTGATACGATCAAAGTGTGAGACTTTTTGAGATTAATCTTTCTTCAAAAACATACTGTAGGCTGTAGTTTGATCATTCAATCCCCCAATACCATTCCAATTATAAACCCTTCGCTGTGCTTTAATCATCGTAATAAACATACAAAACCTCCCCAAACTAGAGATTATTTCCACGATCGACCTGCATTGCTGCCAGTTCTTGCATCTTGGGTATCCTCTTTCAATCGAAAATCCACCTGCACCAGGATTCCATCTGCACTGTTCTCGCTCTGGTTATCCGTCGTCACATTATTCTTTCGGTACGGCTTCGTGCCCTCGGCTGATGTGTCGCGGCTCGTTAGAACATCGTGCTCGGGTCGGAAATTGAGTGATCGGAGCGCTGTTCCGCCTTTGGAGCTTGCGTGTTGACCGTATCGTGATTTCCCTGTGCTTTCGCCTTGTGTTACGTCCCTTCTAAGGATGAATTTGTCAAAGAGCGGTTTGACGCCGGGTACTGAGAGAGCTATGAGCGTTGCACCGATCTCGCTGACTTCGATGGCAAGCATGGGGTTATCTGCGAAACGAACATTAGTCCGTGAATATATAGAAGGAATTGATGACTTACAAGCCCACGACTGGTCTGCGTTCCACTGGCCTTCAATTACAAACACCAGGCGGGTGATCGAGATCGCAATGACACTGACATTATTAGCGACCGCACGTCCATCGTTCTAAGCAAAACTTACGAAATACCCGGCAGTAAGATGCAACCCAGTTGGATCTTTCTCTTCCGTGGCATCTCCAACACCCGAAGCATGACAATTGGAATCCCAAACAACAGCAGGTCGCAAATAAGGGACACCGACGAATTGACGCTATAAACCAGACCCCATTGCAAGCACGTATACTTCGCATAGCCAGGCTGCCATTCGTACGGCCAAAGCCCAGTAACAGGCGTACAATGGAACACGATGAGAAATAGCTGCGGTAAGAATCCAGCGATAAGAATGCCGAACACGATCTTGATGGAAAGTCGAAGTCGGTCGTGAATGGCGCACAGGCGGTGATAAAAGGCCAGACCCGACATTCGGCAGAACAGGAGCGTGGTCGTGTATATTATATGGGCCACAAAGTCGAGGACCTCCGTCTCTTTGACGGTTGGCATATCAAGCACATATTGGATATACTCAAAGTGTCGTCCAGAACCAAGCTGAATGAGCTTGATGCACAGGCCCACGAATACCACCAAGCAGATCTAGCGGGAAGCGTCAGTTTCTTTTTCGGCGATGCTACACTACACCAGTGGGGGAGATCGACACCTGCAATGGGTCTACGCCAAGAGACGGGATGCGACGAAAGACAGAATAGAACTCACCCATGATAGTAACGTCAAGGCATCGTCGAATCCAAAACGGCGGATGAGTAATGCTCGCGAGGCAAGGCGTCCCAGAACAATAATACTTGTTAGACAAGTGACAAAGATGATGCCAGCAATCGCCGGAGTGTCTTTCGTTTCGTTGAGGTAGTCGGCCGTTATTCCTTTGGGAACTTTTCCACCGGCAATGGCCTGGGCTACCTTGGGGTCCGGCATTTGGGAAGGGTTTAAGCTGCGTCTCGAGTCACGACTCCATGGAGAACAGATGAGGATAAATTCGGTGCCATCAGTAAGGAAGGAGGCATGAAGGCGAGGGTGGTCAAAACCCTTATACCAAGGCGAGTACGACCTGAACTAAAGATTGGCATTTGGGCACCACAGTTTGTCTCCAGTAACAGACAAGATTAAGCACCCTCCCATCCATCTCATCCCGCTCTTAGAGCAACTCCACTCCCTCAGTATCAAGTCTTGGGGAAGAAGAGCAAATGGAGCCCAGGGAAAGAGTAGTTAGTCTACGGCACGGGAAACGGAAGCGCTGACCCGCGCGGAAGCTCCGGCGTTGTCAAACATTGTGCTCTCGTCTTTTTCCTTCAGAGTTTTACCATGAAAATTGCCCACTCACCTTCTCATTGCAAGGCTCTTGCTCCAGAAAAAAGTGGTGTGTTGAATGAGTTCCAAACTGGTCTAGTCTTGAGACATTGTGGCTGCACGAGGCCAGTACGGGAAAGGAGAGTCGAGTTTAGACCAAGGCACCCGAAGTTATGACACACATGGCTTAAAGCAGAGTTTGAGACATGTGTCGATTGAGCATCTCGTTGGTCAAGAAGGAAAAGAAGCACCACTCGCATATCGTAGATTCGATCTAAACGTTTCAAATGTAGCAAAAGATCAACATTACATCTGAGAAGGATGAAATCTCTGTATTGCGCGAGTCTGACAGCATATGAAACTTTAAATCTGTGCCGCCGTACCTGAGCCATGGCAACGGGATCATTGCAGCAGCAAAGATCACCCATGTACGTTAAGGTTCTTGGCATGACACTAACTGGGAGTCCCCTGGAGGCGTCAAACCTCGATTACAGAGCGCAACGCTGTGCTACTGGGTATCACGGCACGTTTGTCTCTCCTCAGCCTTTCGGGGATCTAGACATGCTGTTGGCGGTGGTAAAGCCAACTCTGTTGGTTCGTTAAAAAGGTTCCTGGGCTTCTGGTCTGCGTCGGGCGTTGCCAAAGGGTACAGTAGGCTTGTAAAGGACCCGACCATTCCCTCTCTTTTGTATTTTATCTGGTTTTAATAAATTGTACTAACTTATATAACTTTCTTTCATAGTATCTTAGAAGTTTACTAGAAGTCTTTTCATTGCTGCATATTAAATATATATTTATTGATTTTGTTGGAATCTCAGATATACCCCCCCCCATTGCCTCTTTTTCTCCTTTTTCTCTGTTAATTCTATTTTTTGTTTTGCACTTTTACATAAGTTGAACCTTCAGGTTTCGAAAAACTACCACCGCTATACCTTGATTGGCTACTGTGACATCCTGATGGCTCCCGCTCTTAGTCAATCGTGGTGCCCTGCCCTAGTGCAGCGGCTGTCACTGGAATTCTTTTAGCTCAGGCTGAGAGTTGAATACTGTTGTCGATGTGGAAAGACACTACCGGCGCATTGGTGCTCTTATTAATAAAGCTAACAGTGATATTTGTTACTTGACCACTTGTCACACCCAGCCATACATACAGCAAGACCATCAAATTTGGTTTTTTGCATTGAGTTCACACGATGGATCAAAAGGATCGTCATCCCAGGTCGGATCGTTAACAATCCAGTTGTTGTTCTCCTGAATCACTAGCTCCATACTAAAAATTTCAGCCGCATTAGTAGATTTTTTTAACACCTTCTTATCTTGTACAAGCTTGATAACCGGGGTCCAGCATCACGGAAATCACGGGCGGAACTGCAGCGAACATTGAACATGTGATTCCCGTCTATACCCGCGGAGGCCCAGTTACATGATCCCTTGCTTTCCAAAATTGTTCTTGGCCGAGACTAAAGTCAATTTGATACCCTGGTTGCTTCGACGTTACGTCTTAGGCGGCATTCATAGCTTCCTTGCTTCCAGTGAGAATCACTTTTTTGCATTGGAGTGTTGAAATACTAGTTTGACCTCAGGTGCAGTGCACAACAGATCAATGCTAAGGCTAGCTATTCGGTCAATTTAGCGTTGTCTAATTCTCAACCAAAAATGGCGTTTGTAGTGTAGCCCTACTGGGCAATTCGTAAAAGTAGTGCATGGTGTGCTTAATGAAGCACACGTAAACCGCACTATAACCCTGTAACGTAATCACCGTGTCTGTATAATTTCCGCCTTCATTGTTCGTGCGGAGCTGTTCCGTGAAGTCTTCTGGAAGTCCATAGGACTTTGAGTATCAATGAATGTCCACGTATCTCCTCGCCAGAATCCCATGGTCTCTTTTCTCTGTCGTTCGTGGAATAACAAAGCTCCCCTCTGTCTGTCTGACACAACCTTTGCTCGAACTTGACAAGGGACGTGATGTTTCTCTATCTGTTCTATTTTTTTGCTGTTATAAGGTATATTTTGTCCTTGATGCGAACAAGAACTTGTCAGTGTCTTGGAAGCTGCTACCCTTCTTGTTCGTGTCTTGCCGTGGTTACTCGATCTTTTCTTTTGAAATATCTCCAGCCAACTTGTCACGAATCCTTTCCGCGGTTGCATGAGCGAGCATGTAAAGATTCCGACAATCTCCTAAATTGTATCTAATTTGGTCAATTATAAAAGTCTCTACTAAGCTCGTATATTACTGTCACATTTATTGTAACAATTTATTAAAAGACTTCTGATTATCATTAGTATCTTACATCTCGATTCTTCCAAGTAAATTTAGTAATTGTATCTCGAAAGTTGAAATTTTTGCACGGAACTTTATACGCATTCAAGTACCTGTTTCGATAACATGGATCACAAACCTTGTGTGGGTTGTTACCCTCGACAAAGCCACAGTGTTCCTTCAATGGTACACGAGAATTGGAGCGAACCAAGATAGTCCTTTGCATATTCAATATCATTCTTTTAAATAAAAAATATATACCGAAGATCCCATGGTTCTACCGCGCCATCAGCGACCAAAGGAAGTAAAAATAGATCAGCAGTCATGATGCGCACCATCCATGCATATGAGGAGTTCGGCTTGTTGAGTACACGATGCAGGCTCGGGACGTGGCAACCAGCACTTCAGCCGAATACCAACAATTACCGAGCCTTAACAGACTTAGGAGCCCACCCACTGCACATGGTTCAAATCACAGCGTCAGCGAGTTTTGAAGAAGCAAGCCAAGTCACAGTTACATTACTTGTTTGCAAAAGTGCAATAAACGTCAAAGTGGTATCAGGCTCTAGGCAGATGAGTAAGATGACAACAGAACCCGCATAACAACGAATTAGGGATATTCTAGGTCCCTGGGTAGTTGACAGGAGATATAGGCGACCCAGTCTTGAATAGAGCCTTAATATTCTCAAAGGCCTCTTTCTCTCCTCTTTGAAACGCCAGATCCGTCAAACCAGCGACATGAGGCTGAATGACAACTTTGTCACTCGTTTTGAAGTACTCATTCAAATCAGGCTCGTTCAGAAAGACATCAAGTCCTGCTCGCGTGATCTTCTCACTTTCTAGAGCCTCGATCAGAGCAGCCTCGTCGATGATCGCTCCACGCGCTGTGTTAACTATGAACGCAGCGTCTTTCATAGCTGCGAACTCTTTAGTCGAGATTAGGTTTTCGGTTTCTTTGGTAAGAGGGCAGTTAATCGAGATGACATCCGACTGAGCGAGTAGCTCGTGTAAAGATGTGCAGTATATCGCTTCGTACTTCGTTTCTTCCTCGGTGCTCAACTGAGTGCGGTTGTAGTACTTGATTCGCATATTGAAGGCTAACGCCCGCTTTGCAAGGCACTTTCCGATGGCACCCATACCAATAATTCCTAGTGTCATACCCCAGGGATCCCTACTCGGCACAACAGGGCCTCTCCAGTTGCCCTCGCGCAAAGAACGCTCGCCACGGTATGTATCCCGAATAACAGCAAGAGCCAAGAAGAAAGCCATGTCAGCAGTAGCTTCAGCGACGGCATCAACACTATTGCATAGCCAAATGCCTTTTTCAGTCAGCCAGTCCACGCCAAAATCATCGTAGCCAGCTGCTGCTGATGCAATGATTTTGCAGTGGGGGGTGAGATGTTCGAAGATCTTGTCAAAGGGACGATAAGGGGGTCTGCCCATTCGAATAATGAAGGCATCTATCGGGCCGTGCTGTTTGATCATCAGAGGGAGTTTTTCTAGTGCCTCTTGGTGATTACTGGCGTCGAGAATCTGCATATGATCTGATTAGAGAAGGTTGAATTTACTGTGGTCCATTGGATTTCGGTTGAGATAACAGGATGATGGAGTAAACAAGATATTAATGACATACATCGTAATCAAAGTCTTTTTGAAAGTCTTGTATGTATTCGTCGCCGATAAACTCTGGCTTGCCTAGGGCGACCACGCGCGGTTTTCTTCCCGAGTTGGATTCCAACCACATGGTTTAATAAAGATTGTTCAAATAACTGCGCTATCGCCGGTAATGAGGGATCTCCAAGTGTTCTTCGGTGGCCTACTGAGAGGGACTGGAGTCTTCTGGGTCCCAGGTCGACAGAATGCAAGTTGATAATCTTGATGGATCACTGGTCGGTCATGCGGAGATGCTCGTCTATCTTCGGCACCCAGAATAGATGCCGATCCAACATTCACGATATCGTCCTGATGGGAAGGCAATTCAACTTCAGCTTCACTTTGGTTTCAACTTCCAAAGACAATTTTATCGAGTTTAGCGACCCGCGCAAATCTTCAATTCTTGTTGAAGTGAAATGGTATTTATACCGTCACTCCACATTGATGCGAAGATAATCCAGCTTCGAGCATCGTTCTCAACCCCGCAAAACAATAACCCGCAATAAGTCAGAATGTGAACCAGTTCAGTTCAACACCGCACTTACTTCCTCTCATAAGGATCCTTGAAGAAAATGACCTGCACAGTAATATCATCCCTCACCTCTCTACTCATAGGCGAATACGTCGTCATGGCCCCCAAGAACAATCCCCTCCTCGATCCTCCAAAGGCATTCTTCACAAGACATACAGCTGCATTGTCCAGATCCTCGATGACTTGATGCTCAGGCGTAGCCTTCCATCCATCTTCCAGTTTGCCCTCGAACTTTGTCTCCTTGAAAGGCTCGGCCTTGCCGTTCCTCTTGGCAGTTAGCCAACGCGATATGCACGTCACGGCATCTTCGCTGCTGATCATGTCCCACAGACCATCCGAGCCCATAATGACGAAATCCTCCGTCTGGATCTTACGCGTCGTGACTTCAGGACGCGCTGTCAGGTAAGGCTGTGTGTTGGTTTTGGGCCGGGGCGCAGTGCCGTAGAAGTCTTCGTGTACCTTACGGACAAGTTCGTCTGACCATTTCAGTCGGTGGTCGCCAAACGCTCTTGTGACGGCAAGTCCAAAAAGCCGGCCAGACTCAGCCTTGATCATGTCCTTGAGCTCTCCAGGATGCTCCTTGTCCAAGCGCTCTACCTCGGCTTTGTTGAAGCCGGTCTGGTCTATGCTGAGAGGATCGGTCTCGTACTTTTTCGCATCTGGAGACCATGCGCCGCGAACAGCACGTGAGTCGCCTGTGACAGCGGTACGTAGTGTAGATGTGCTGGGGTCATAGATGGTTAGAAGCGCACAGGAGCCGGCAATGGCGGGTGCAACGGCTGAGATGACAGCGGCGGAGCCTGGATCTTGGCCTGACCTGGCTGCGGTCTCGGCGTTGCTGAGGATGCGGTCGTCGAGACGAACGAAGGCCTTCTTGATGGCATCATCGACTAGCTCACTGGAGCTGGTAGGCGTGAGGCCTGCAAGAGCACCTGATACATAAGGAACAAGCGCCGCGCTTAATACTTGAGAAGTCGACCATCCGCTAATTCGCACATTAGTGTCACTCATACTCACTGTCTCTGGGTCACTCACGCATGTCCATCGTAAACACCAGCATACAGCGTACTCACGCCACCAACACCCTTGGCCATCTTGAGATCCCAGTTATCCTCAATCGGGTTGTTACTGCCCAGACGCGCAAAGTCTACACGTCCCTTGACGCCCGCATTCCCCTTGAAGACGAATGTGTGGGCATCCTCACGCAGTTTGGCGTTTGCATCATCGAGAATGATCGACTTGATCGGAGAGTTAACGGGGATTTGATCCTCAGATGAGAACTCTTTCGCGCCGGGAACGCTCTTGCTCAGAGTCTTTGTATTGCCTGTGCCGCTGAAGAGATATGCCCCGGAGCCGACGCCAACCACGGCTGCTGATGACCATAGGTAACGCGCGCTGCTGGACGTCGATGTCTGTGTCGAGGAGAACCGCACGCCAATTGACACTCGCTTGAGTGGCAGGCTCGAGGTCCTTAGAGTCCTGGTTGAAGTACGAAACATGTTTCCTTGTTGAGGGTAGTTGTATAGTTGTTCATCTCGGTTGGTGAGGGGGTAGAGTGGCACCTTTTATTGTAAGACAGAGTGTGGAGTTGACGTATAATGCGGCTTGACTTTTATCTTGGATCGAACCTATCACGATGATAAAAATCGCACCCTACGCCCTATCTTCCAGAGCATGAAAAGCGGTAATTAAATTGCAAGATATACTAGCTAAGATTGGTAGGTAGTATCGAACATCGTAAGTTGAAGCTATCTTTTATTATCTTATTGCTCGCAGGTGATCATTTGGAGGCGGAGTTGAGGCTGTGCTTACCCTAAAGCAAATTATCTGGTTGATGGTGAGGCAATTTGGACTTAGCAGAGAATGTCGTCTTCAATGAATGAATGCCGGGAGGGTAGTTATAGCATTAGCACAGTTATAGTTTATCTCACAATGCTTTACACAAAGCATCATCGTTGTAGCCATAGTATTAACACAAAGAATCACAAAGGTATTCATTGCCCAGTCCCAGATGTTACGATATATACAACGCCAAACCATGGAAAGCATGCAGTCCTCAACCGTCTCTAAACATCTTCCACTCAGCTGTTGGCAATCTCCTCCTCCTGATCCTCCCAGTCTCCATCCTCCTCCATCTTTTCATTGACCTTGAACTCGGCATCACCCGCAAGACCCTCGCTGTCAAACTCGTCCACATCCATATCACTGTCGTACTCGAACTCGTCCTCATCTTCATCGTCGTCCTTCTTACCATCCTTGGCCTTGGCAGCCTTCTTGCGCTCCACATTGGCCTTCTGCTCTTGCTTTCTGGCGTCCTTTTCCTTGCGACGCTTCTCCCATCGCTTCTCGAGGTCTTTGATCTCGTCCTTGCTCTTGTGCACGTACTCGTGCCACATGACCTTGCCGCTGGCGAGGCCTTCCTCGACCTTGGTCAAGCGAAGGCGCATTCGGGGACCTAGCTCGACCAGCTTGACGGCGCGGCGCTCCACGTTCTCCTCTTCCGCCTCCGCCTCGACGTCGTTCTGGGCTGCTGCTTGTCTAGCCTTGGTAGACAAGACCTTTCGGGTTGTAGAGTCCAGGACCTCGACTTCAGCATCTGTGTCCATCTCGCTACCGCTGGTCGCATCTGTCATGTAACCGTCACCATTCTCGCCTCCGATCAGGAAATCCGCTACATCCTCAAGTTTTCCCAAGTTAGGCATCTTGCCCTTTCGGTTCGTCTTTGATGTGACAAATTGCTCAGCAGCGTTCAATCTCCGTAGAGGCTTGGACACTGTGGTCGACTTTGTTGTGATGGCATAATGGCGGAAATTAATGATGAAAGTACCATCGTCTTCCTCTGATTGCTCGCGGTTCAACAGCAGTACTCGTCGGATCGACTTGAGAGGTGTAGCTTGAGGGTTGATGGGAGGGAAGAGGGATTGGAAGACGGTCGTAGCAAGGGATTCGAGATGTTTGGGAACTTTTGACTTGCTATCCGAGTCGGGGCGGGTAAAGTTGTTCATGACCAGCTGTAAATGGTTAGCGATGGGTTTTTAGCAACGATTGAAGAATCTTCTTACCAGAGGAGGAGTAATAAACTCCTTACCGCCACCCTTTGGGTGTCTCTGAGCTCGTTGCACATCCTTGCACAGCGAGTACTTTTCCACACGAAAGTTCATGGTAGGTCCGCGAGGTGTCAAAGCCATTCGCAGGTTGGTGTTTCCACTCTCTGACCTCGAAAACAACATCAAGTGAGTAACACCCAGAGGACCGCACATGACAGCGTAATCCTTTAGTCTGTTTCCACGTCTCTCCTTCAATCGACTCGCAGTACCAGGTTCCATGACTTTTCGCACGTCGGCCGCAAGTTGACTAACGCTGGAACCGACTTCGCCAGCGCCAATTCGAATGACCATGCTCTTGGGATCTTTCGCTGATGCATGACCGGCAGAATCCACATCGGGATTATTGGCACCGAGATGGGTTCTCTTCTTTGTTCGTTTACGCGCCATTGTGATTGTTGGTGAAAATTTGTTGCTTCAAATTAGTTGCTTGAAGCTGTCTGTCGCAAATGGGAATGGGTAGCAGAAAGAAAAAAAGTTTGGCGGGGACTGCGATAAGACTAGCGCGCGTGCGATAAGACACATGCTGTCAGGTGCTACTGGCACGTGACCAAGGCCCACAATTGAGTATCGGACTAGTATCAAGATAGTTAGTGACCACAACACATCCTTGCACATCTCCACTAAAGTTTTTAGAAGCCTTGGTCAAAGATGATCTTTTCTAGAGTCTGAAACCCGTCTTTACACACCCATCGCCCACCATGAATAGCGCAAAAAGAATAAAGGTTGCGCAAGATGCGCACCAAAAGAAGAAGAAGCTTGTCGTCGAAGAAAAGCCCGCCCGGCCTGATCCTGAGCCCTCCAGCGAGGAAGAATCTGAGGAAGAGTCTGCCACTCTAGAGGAACCCTCAGCTGAAGAGACGGCTGTTGATGCTCCTAAGAAGACTTTCAAGGACTTGGTATGGCTAATTAGGTCCTGATTTAACCTTTACCATCTAACAATTATTAGGGTATCGTCGACGCTCTATGCGAAGCTTGCGAGTCTCTCAACTACATACACCCGACACCCATCCAAGAAAAGTCCATCCCCGTCGCTCTCGAAGGCCGCGATATCATTGGTCTCGCCGAGACAGGTAGTGGAAAGACAGCTGCCTTTGCTCTCCCCGTTCTTCAGGCTCTTCTCGACAAGCCCCAGCCTCTATTTGGCCTCGTCCTGGCCCCGACTCGTGAATTGGCAACCCAGATCGGCCAAGCCTTCGAAGCTCTTGGATCGCTTATTTCACTACGATGCGCCGTTATCGTGGGAGGTCTGGATATGGTCCCTCAGTCTATTGCGCTAGGAAAGAAGCCCCATATCATTGTTGCGACACCTGGTCGTCTCGTTGACCATCTTGAGAAAACAAAGGGCTTCTCGCTGCGTACGCTCAAGTACTTGATCATGGACGAGGCCGATCGACTTCTGGACATGGACTTCGGACCCAGTATCGACAAGATCCTCAAGTTCATTCCCCGCGAGCGACGCACATACCTTTTTTCCGCTACCATCAGCTCCAAGATTGAGAGCTTGCAGCGTGCCAGTTTGAGGGATCCCGTCCGTGTGAGCATCAGCTCCAACAAGTACCAGACCGTATCAACTCTGCTTCAGCACTACGTCTTTATTCCTCATCCCCAGAAGGACGTCTATCTCATCTACATGGTCAACGAGCACGCCGGCCAGTCCATGATCATCTTCACACGAACAGTCTGGGAGACACAGCGCATTTCTATCCTGCTACGAACCCTTGGATTTGGCGCAATTCCCCTCCACGGTCAGCTCTCTCAGACTTCCCGTCTCGGTGCTCTCAACAAATTCCGTGCCGGTTCTCGAGATATCCTGGTCGCTACCGATGTCGCCGCCCGTGGTCTGGATATCCCCTCGGTCGACGTGGTTCTCAACTACGACCTTCCCCAGGACTCCAAGACCTACATCCATCGAGTCGGACGTACCGCTCGTGCTGGTAAGTCTGGTGTTGCCATCAGCCTGGTAACCCAGTATGACGTCGAGATCTACCTTCGTATCGAAGCCGCTCTCGGCAAGAAGCTCCAAGAATACCCAACAGAGAAGGAGGAGGTTTTCACATTCCAGTCTCGAGTCGAAGAGGCGCAACGACATGCCAGAATCGAGATGAAGTCGTTCACCGAAGAGAGAGGCAAGAAGGGCAGCACATTGAAGGGTGGACGCGGTAAGAAGGGCGGCAAGCGAGGAAGAGATGATATGGATAGAGAGGAGGGCTAAGCCTGTAGCTGTAGCTATGATGGAGTTACGGCAGTTTGGCGTTGTTTAGGTTGGCGGAAAAGTGTCAATGTTGAAGGATTCTTCAATGCTTGTTTCCGTGATTAATTGTCTATCTTTGCTAGGAACATGTTGGCAACTCATCGTTACTTAGAATGGTGATGAAGTCAATTGAAGCTACTCGACGAGTTCATCCATGATGGATCCCCTAATTTGTGACTAGCTCGACTGGCTATTTATCAGTCAATCTAGAAAGGCATCTCGTGTTTCATCCAAACTGGCACTCTGATCTCCCACTTAATCACATCACTATTATTTCAACCCTTCCCCAGCCAAGGCTGTTATGAAACAAACACGGTCCCGTAAGCGGCGACCTAAAACAGGGATGTCGAAGATCTCTCCAAGTTTCAACTGTCAGTCTTAACCGCGAATGGCTTCGCGTCTTGTCAGCTCGTTTCGTCGGTGATCTTTGGCGCCAATCCCCTGTTATTTTAAAGGCGGCCGCTCCCAGAGTTGCACTACCATGAAATGAAAGGAGTCTTTGGTGTAATTGCCTGGGATGTTTGTACTCGTGTAGCAAGTTATATAAGTTGATTGAAGAATCGGGTTTGAGTCAATTGTTTCTTGTCTGTACTTTCATTCGTTTCTAGGTGTATTGACTGCACTGTCCATTCATTCATTCTTTCATATTGACACAACTTATCACATTCATTTATCTTCATCATGTATACTTCAACTCTTCTTCTCACCCTCGCCGCTTCTGCAAGTGCGCACATTGCTTCTTGGAACAAGGGCATGTACTGCAAGGTAATTCTCTCCTTAGCACTTCGACTTCAACAAGACTAACACTCTCAGGGCGGCAATGACTCTTCAGTTGACAGCCCCAACACTAACCTCGCGGTAAACCCTCTCTACGATCTCCCCAAGTCCAAGTGGTGGATGCAAGCCGACCGCGGCTGCGACGTCGTCCCTCCTCCAAAAGGCGAATTTCTTGAGCTTCCAGCAGGCAAATCTTTCATGACCGAGCTGGCTAACAACCGCGCCTTCACCACGCTCTCCTACAACGGCGACTTGACCACAGATTGGCAAGATGGCAAAAACCGCTCTATGCCGTGGAGAGGCCCCGAAGGAGGATGTCTCATGGATGGTGGGGACGGCTCAGGCGGAGAGTTGCACACCAAGAACATTGAGTCAACCGGTGGGACAGCCTGGGCTATCTCATACGAGAGCGACATTAGCAAGGTCACCATGGATAACCTTGTTGTCTTTTCTGTGCGATACTACTCTCCTTTCTTTCGCGAGACTTGGTACGACGTGCCAGCCGATATGCCAGCGTGCCCTGAAGAGGGCTGTTACTGTGCCTGGCTCTGGATCCCGGATGGTTGTGGCCAGCCAAACATGTACATGCAGAATCACCGTTGCAAGGTCACAGGCAGCACTTCAACTAAGAAGCTCGGCAAGCCCAAGCCCCCTGTTTATTGCCGAGACAATCCTACCAAGTGTGTCCCTGGACCTAAGCAGATGATGGCCTGGAACCAGGCTGAAGGCAACAATGTAAACCCTCCCAATGGCAAGACGCCTACTTACAACCAGCGAATGGGGTTTATGGATGGTGCTCAGGATGACATCTTTATCGATGAGTAGGCCGGTGTCAGATAGTGGTTGATATATGAGTAGTAGTTGATCGTGGCCCTCTGGAAGGCAAGGTTTTTCTCTTTCACATATATATTGTGCCAACATCACTTTACCACAACATAACTGAGCCAACCATTTCGCGCCTGTGAACCCAATCGTAAAGAAAACAAGGATTACTTCATTTAGTTCTATTTGATAGTGTTACAGTAGTCATCCTTATCCCACCCCTCGACCAGAATGCATCCGATAAACCTCCCTTAAAACGCCAATTCGCTAAATAATATCATTTACCAGGCTTCAGCCCGCATGGAGTCGTCTGCATCCCAATTCTCTGGCCTTTCGGATCCGTCAGCCTCATCTTCCTCTTCGCCATCCACCAACTCTGTGTCCTCGTTGCCCAGGGTTTCTTCACCATCCTCACGGGTCTCGTCCTCTTCTTCCTCGGCGGCCTCCTCTGCTTCCTCCGCGCCATCACTCTCTTCAGCTTCATCATCTCCCTCACTTTCACTATCAGCGTCTTCTCCGCTAGATTCGTCTGAATGGTGTCCGAGATTGGGAAACATAAGCCCTGGGGGCACCTCCACGTCGTAGTCTTCGGGCACATCACTCAGATCACTCTCGTCGTCTGCTGAATCGTGGATACTGCCGGGCTCGCTCTCGGCCTTCTCCTCGGCGCCGTGCTCTTCATCGTGTTCTTCATCGTGGTCCTCTTCGTGGTCCTCTTCATGCTCCTCTTCGTGATCTTCCTCATTGTCGTCTCCAACATCTTTCATATCCACGTCAACATCATGACCAGCTTCACGGCGGATCTGTGCATCGACTCCTTCATCGTCGCTGCCAGCTTCGCTTGCAGGTTGGTTTGGCGTGTGGCTACCACGCTTACCACTCGAGACACTGCCCACCCGACTCTTGCTTGACTTCGGTGCCTCCATAGCTCGAATGACAGCTTGTTCGGCCTTTCGCAACACATCGGGCCGCCTGACACCGGCTCTTCTGGCTCGTGGGGCAGCCTCTTGCTTCTCTGTTTCCATAGGAGTCGCCGTGCCTGTGATGCTCTCCTGTCCGTTTGTAGCGTTGAGGATACTAGCCAGGGTGGTCTTGGCCTCTGCTTGTGCTGCTTCGAGCTGGGCTGCAACCTCCTTGGCATGGTGCCGTTCCTCCACAACCTTACTAGGCTCTGGTCCAGGCAGGGTTTTGGCAATCTCAGAATAGATCCGTGAGTAACAATCGTTCAGAAGGTCGTCGATAGGTGCCACTTTCATGAGATTGGCATTGAGCTTTTTCAACTCAATTGCTTCCTTCATGCAGTTGAACAGCGGAACCTCAGCGCCATCGCTTGCGGCCCAGGTCGCGATCCTCTCGCCTACTACCTCAAACTCCTCGCTTGATAGTGATTTGAACGCATCATCCATGACTGGTGACACGTGGTAGCCTTCGCGCAGTAGCTTGAGGTAGGACATGCAGCAAGATTGCCATAGGTCCGTGAAATGGTAAAAGTCAGCACCCTTCTTGCGAAGACGCCTCAATAGCTGCTCCAGATTGACACGGTCCGACATGATGACCAACAGCTTGGTCATAAAGCGAACATATTGTTCCGTATAAACGTGATGCCGGCCAGGCCGTTCCGCATCACACTTCCAGACATTCATAACCATGGTCTTAGTAACCATGCTGTCCCTAAGGATGCCAAATGCAGCCTTTGCTTCCACGAGTCGGTCACCGAGCTCCGACGTTGGATTGTCTTCACAGAACAGGATCCTGGCATGTCTGAAGATGATACGATGTTGCCAGTTTGACTTATCTTTATCTTTCAGCTTGGAGAGATTACGAATAATGTACTCCTCCCAATCTTCGGGTTCTGAAAATGAAGCAAAGTGATCGTCGGGGTCAACAGCCAGACCAAACGGTTGTTCAGATAGAATCGTAGCAGCCTCGCTTGATGGCAGGTCCCCTCGCATCACTAACTTGTGCAAGATGGACACGATCTTGTAATGTGGTTCGAGGATAGGATCACTGTTTCTACCCCTTCGAGCATTGTGTGCCACGTTTACTGCCTTCTTCAGAGTGCTTATCAAGGTTTCTATGCTGATTTTCGAGCGCATATCCTTCACGTCGAGTTTGTCGTTGCCAGTCTGATACATTTTCCAGTAGCACTTGGAGAGCATGTACGGGTTCCTACACACGGTTAGCCTGTTTATTGCATATTTCATGGCTATTACTTACTTCCAATCGGTTGGCTTTCGGTCCATAGCCATTCTGAACAGCTTGGCAGCGTATTTCCAGACTTTGTACTCGTTCATCTGCGTATGTAGAATCCTCTTGAAGGTTCCTGCACCCATGTCTTCAATGAAGTATCTCTCCTGATCAGAATGCTGGAACGGTTCCATAGCAAAAGGCTCGCGACTTGATGCATACATTCGCATACCAAACTTGTGATAAAGATCATGCAGGGGATCTCCGTCATGCGTCTCAACATCTACATTACGGGAATGCGAAAGTGCGAGGGTGTAACAATGGATCGCGTTTCGCTGGAACTTGACCAGTTCAGGTCGTTCCTTGTTCATCTTATCGGCGGTCCATAGAACCGCCTCGTCCAGCTCGTAGTCAAAACATTCTGCCAAGCGGAACCAAGCGTCCCATCTGTCTGCAGTGAATTGAAGTTGGAGACGCAAGAAGGTTGCGCCGATACGCAAGTCATCAGTTGCCCCGGGTGTTTGTCGACGATTCAGGTCGACGCCCTTGAACTTTGTCAGGGCCATCATACCAAGCAAAAAGAACCAGCCGTGTGTCGCGAGAATAGTTTCCGGTGTGTTTACAGACACTGCGTCTACCGAGACGTCTCCGATTAGAGCCTGGTATAGACGTAAGGGATGAATTGGCTTTTTCAAGTACTCGGTGAAGTTGCGCAGATTGTGGTACATCTGAGGAGTCGACTTGGTCTGGCCTATGGTCTGTTGCATGTGGTCGATGGTAGTCTTGAGATCTGACTTGAGGAGATCCTTTATAGGCATACGGTTGGCAAGAATAGTGACCCTCTCCACAAGCTGCATAGTCTGTCGCTTCTCGAGCTTTTCGGGAGGACATCCATGATCTTGAACTTCCCAAAGACCTGCCCCAAGCTTGAGGCCATGCAAGTCATAAAGCACTTGTGCAAGGTAGTCTTCCCAATTCTCAATATTCTTCAACTTGAGAAGCTCAACGCGCATGACCTTAAGGAAGATTTTGTTTGAGGCCTTACAAAATTTACGAATGCCAATGACCTGGTGAATGGCAGCAAGAAAGTCAGCGAGGTCTTTTTCGGGCCCGATGATACAGTTATCTGGTGTGATTGCTGCCTTGAATAGGGTGTACTGTAGGCACCAGGCGCGAATCTGCATTTCCTTCAACTTGTTCTTGAAAGGAGCTCTCGAAGAGGCACTACCTGGTCGTTCAGTTTTGATCCCAATACGAAGTTCATCCTCGCACAAGCTCTGAACATGCAGCAAGCAGTTGACCTTTGCGATCGCAGCTGTAGTGGACTTGATATGAGCGTTGTCAATAATCTCGAAAGCAGTACTGTCATTAAGCGCGGAGTATAGAGCCGTGATTAGAAGTTCGTCGAGTGATTTTAGAGTGCGCATAAAGAGCAACCTTCGGGATTCGGGCGGGGTATCAGCGTATGTTTTGCCCTCCAAGTCTGATACAATCAGCTCAATGCTCTTGAGACAACAAGAGAATTTCTTGGTAGAGTAATCGATAGCATCATAGGCAGCTCCAAGACGTGACCACAAGAACAACCTAAGCTCTGTACTACTGTTGTGAAGGAACTTCCAAAGGTCTTGCAAGCTTTGACTTGCGCAATCAGAAATTGGCTTTTTCTGCTTTCCGATTGAGCTCGAGTGGTCCTCAGAGTCCGAGGCCTCAGAGTCCGTAATATCTGATGCCGAATCTTGAACAGGGGCACACACTGACGATGGGTTAAGCACAGGCTCCAACGTTTCGATAACGTGGACCGGATCATCCATGTTATCTTGAAAGAGTCCGAGGAAAAAGTCCATTGTCGTCAGCTTGGAAATTTCACGATCAGCAGCAGCTGGTGAAATTGTTGGCATGACGACGTTGTTTGGTAGCGAGATAGTCGGTATCTTCTCATCTGTCAGATGGTCTCGTAGAGATGTCCACATGAGAAGAATATGCTCGCGCATGGGCTGTTCAGAATGTGAGCACACAAGAACTGAAGCCCACAGGAAACGGGCGGTAAGAGGGTCGTTTATAGGGCGATCTCGCAAGTGAAGGTATGCTGAAGCGACGTCGAGCCATCGTCCGAGACGATATTTTGTGTCCATCCGAGTTGCATAATCCACAACGCTGCTAGGGTTGGTAATAAGCTCGTAGATGTCGATATGAAGTTCGAAAAGCATGGGTACAACGTTCTCGAGTTCTGCTAGCCTCTCAGAAGAACCAGCAGCCAATTCCATCTCCTCTGTTATCTTGTGATATAAAACCGAATCTTTTCGATTGAGCATTTGCACCACAGTCAGTTTCATGTTGTCGGACCACTTGGCAGTTGCGTAGCTTTGACTGATGGCCCTGACCCATTCATATGTGACGTCTTCGGTTGTCATCCATGATCTGCATCCTCCGATCTTCCTGGCAAAAGACCTTAATCCTTGGGTTTCGCTAAAGACGGGATTTGGAGTCTGATCCTGCGAGCCAGTCTTTGCGTGCTCCAAGAAAGAAGATGGCCCAAGACTGGCTTGCTCATTCTTGTTCAGGAACACCTTGGCGACCTTGTCTTGAAAATCAACAATAACTTTGTTCAGATCACATGCAGCAAGATTTGTTATCTTTCCGGGCCGGTCTTCAGTATCACATGAATCAATGAGCTCAGTGATAAACTCGAAAGTCGACTTGTCTTCCACGCCCAGATTCTCTAGAATGCTCTTGGTCATTTGGAAAAGATTTTGGTCAGCTCCTTGATAGGGCTGCAGTTGATTAGCAATTATGGTGCTGGGGTCGGTGGCTTCCTCAGCTTGAAGTGTTTCTCTTCGTCGAACTCGCTTGCTCCGTTTCTCAATCGTATTTTCTTCTTCTGCGCCGTCTGGCAGTCCTGCTGCAGATTGCGATCGTTTTCTTGTCGATACCCCATTAAACTCCTTTTGTGTTCCATCTCTGGTTTTTTGACTGTCCTCGGTAGCTTCGGATGCCGCTTTCTGTTCCTTCTGCTCCTTCTCAGTGGCATCCCTTTCTGGTGACTCCGTTGGTTCAACAGGCCTTGCAACTGCAACCTCGATCTCCGAACTGATACTTTCGGTCTCATTCGGAGGTGTCTCCATGGGAACATCTTCCAAGCTGCTCTGAACAATCTCGTCGCATATGTCGAAAGCTTCGGGCGAAGTCTCATGGCAGTTCATGAGCTCTAGGCCAAGGTCTGCCCAAGATGACAAAGATTTGGGGGTTTGGCGACCAGTATCGTCAACTTCGCCCATCTCTGTATCTTGAGCTGTCTGATCCTCAGCTGCAGGACTCTTAGGTGGTATTAATGACTTGGTGGGATCGGGAAGAAAAGGGATGGGATCAAGATGGCGTTTAAGGAGCGCAGGCATCTTCTTCTTGAGCCACGGTGCCATGATCGGGTGCGATAAAGCCATATCATCACTAAAGAGCTGCAATTGATCTTTCAATTGCTCTCCTGCCATTCCTTCTGCTAATGACGGCGGCTCAACTTCCATCACAGCTGGGTCGTCATCCAACTCAATCGCTGCTTCAAGACAATACCGCTTGATACGGTTGCTGTTCATTGCACCAGCAAATCGGGCAGTCCTTCTCCAGAGCTCGGGGTCGGAAGGGTCCTGGTCTAAGGCAGTCATCCAACTGTTCAAGACTTTTCGTCCACGTTCGTCTTGATAATTCAGCCGGGTCTTCTCCTTCCAAGCTGGGTCCGATTTTGATTCGTCCTTATACTTATCAACAAAGAACTGGCCGTAGTTTTTGTGGGAGAGATAAAGTGCCTGGGCTAGGCTTGCTGCAACGCCGTCTGCTCCTCCAGCGTCGACATCTAATCCCCCGTCTGTAAGGGCAGGGTCCAAGTCGGATAACTCTGGTTGGCCGTCTGCATGTCGCTCTGCCCGTTCGTATTCGGTTTTAGCCTCTCGGTATTTAAATATTTCGGATTCGAAAAGCTCTTTGTATGCAGCTTCTGCAGCTTCGCGCGATCGCGGGCCTTGCGCATGGAGTTTTAGGGCATTTTGAAATCGTTTCAAAGCTTCATCAACCTAGACCAAGTTAGCCTTTATGTACAATCGTCGTTCAGTATGCAGAGCTTACATGAATTTCCTTGGTCGTATCAATTTGCTCGTCGATATTATCCTCTGGCTCGAGATTAATCGCTTGGAATGCCGGCTATCAGATTCGAGTCAGTACAATATCGCTACAGATACTGAGTAACTCACCATATTTGCGGTCGCAATGCTCTCGAAGCAAAGGCCGACATTCGTGGATAATGATAACTTCTACCTCGGGCTGGTTGATTTGGTGTTTGGTTTTGGAGACACTGCAACTTTCTTGGCATCCGTTTAATTGACGAAAGCGCGTTCTAAGACGCGGATAATGTCAGCCTCATTAAGCCACATTCTTACGGAGCTGGACTAGGACGTCGACACGTGGATGTGGCGGTGTTAAAGGTTGCACGTCCCCCCAAATGGAAGGGAGGTGGCCCGCCCTAACCCAGTACGTAGCTCCAGCTATCAAGGAGCAAGGCCACATCTTAGGGACCAGCAGCGGTTGGCTTCAACATCTTACCCCAGCTCCGCAATCCTCGAACAAAGAACCCCCTCTACCGTCCTCCTGTTTCTCTCATTATTCACTACAGGAGTCAATTTTAGCGATTCTCACTTAAAACCCACCCCTGATCCTCGTTAGCGATTACAAGGAGCTCATCGCCATGGTCGCGCCAGCGGTTCCTGAGTGAGCGCAACTACCGAGATATCTGGCGTCATATAGCTAATTTCTGACCAGAATCACCGAGGAGATTCTCCACGAGTCGATCGATGCCCGAACCGAATCTCTTGCTGGCCTTCGCGAGCTTGGCCCTCCCGATCTCGTACACCTACTCAAGCACGCTGTCCGAAACCCAGCCAAACAGGTAGGCTCGCTCGTTGGCTCGGCGCAAGGGAGACATGGAACTAATTTCTGAAGACTGGAGTATACCATCATGTCACCGGTGTCGACGCATCTTCTTCGGCTAGTTTAGCAGCATACATCAACACCTTGACCTACAAAGAATCTGGGCCTAATGCGACAAACAAGATTGTCGAGGGTGTCTACTGGTACGTCATAAGTCATGTGCGCTTCGACGCATCGCCGAGTGTAGGTTCTAACTTGTCTCAGCTGTTACAATGCCTTTTCACGGCTCGACATGCGCGTTCACGTATCGATTCCCGGAACCGTTGAAAGCTACTGCGTTGACGAACGAGGAGAGAAGAGAAAGGCTTCAGAGGAACTCTGGCTGGAAACTTACCTATGCAGTGTCCTCCGCGCCTACTCATACGCAGACGATGGGAGTGGTGACACCATCCGAAAGATCATGGGCGTCAGAAGATTCAACCCTGTCACAAACACCGAGACCGAGCATCGTTTTCTACATGCAGCAGAACAGCTCTTCTTCAGGGGTACGCTACCTCAAACCCAACTACTCTACCCAAACTAACTTTATAGGATGGCAATTGGGCTCCGATTCCGTCGTCCAGGTCCCTACTAATGTGTCCAATCACTTAACCACTGGACTTCTAAAATATCTCGAGACGACTGGCCGTTACGCCTCTGGAATCAATCTATTCGAAAAGCTCCGAACGCAGAGCGTCGAGGTTTCTTCACTGCTATCCAAGGTTATGTTCATGGGGCACGAGGAAGTTGCCGGTGTTAGGACTCTACACCAGTCTTTGCAAGAAACCCCGATGGACTATGTCATGCTTGACACTCAGGCTGAATTCCTTTTGGCCAAGGCCAAAAATGCGCCTACCCCTGAGCTCAGAGAAGAGAGACTGAAAATGTCGCTTGGCTGTGCGGATCGAGCGACCGTTGCTGCCCCGACTGAGTTTAGCACCTGGGCTAGATTGGCTCAGGTCTACGTGGCCATGGAGGATTGGGACAACGCGCTCACCATCCTCAACTCATGCCCCATGTTCACTTACCAAGACAAAGACACACCTTTAATGCCCGAACCAAAGGAAGTTCACCTACCAACCCTTCCCGAAACTCGCCTTGATGAGATTGATAGCGAGCCCGAGTCGCGGTACTCGGAACAGGTCGATCCCAGCTTGCTTAACCTACGAGCAGCATCTTACAGAGGCACTTTCAAAAAGGCGTACGATATTTTGACCGAGATGACTGCTAAGATTGGTTGGGACCAGCTCCTGAAGATTCGCAGTAACGTATTTGTGATGGAGGACGAGTACCGCACGGAGAAGCAGGAGGCCACTCAGCCACCTGCCTCGACAAAACGAACTCCTAGTACGGATGGTTTAAGGGGTACACCTGAACAGACTGTCAACCATGACGATGAGGCACAGAGCGAAACCATAGAGAAGCCTGTCGAAGCTGTATCCGAAGTTGACGCTGATGATGACACTGATACTCCTACCACCAATGGCAACGGCGAACAGAACATTGAGAAGCCTTCAAACGTGATTGACCCTGTCGAGGCAAAGGCAGATAGCGAGGTAAGTTTGGTCATGATAGACTGCAGAAAAAAAGCTAACAGGCGACAGGCTACCAAGAACGACGAGAATCTGTCCAAACTCAACACTAAGCGTCTTTGTGAACGCTGGCTGGATAGTCTCTTCATGGTGCTCTACGAAGACCTGCGTGTCTACACGATCTGGCGCACTCAGATGGCCCAATATCGCGCCCAGCAGATGCAGTACAAGAAGTCTGCAGAGGAGTGGGAAATTCTGGGTTCTCTCGCAGAGCGTCTTCAGCATGTTGACGAAGCCGTCGAGGCTTACCGCGCATGTCTATCAATCCGCTTTAGCCCTAAGGCTCTGGCTGGCATTCTCCGTGTCTTCGAGAAGACAAAGAGCACAAGGGAGACAGTGGCATCTGTCATCCGACTAGTGACATGGCAGTACCGGTGGTACAGCGAGTTCAGCCCTGAGCTGCTGCACACGATACGGACCCTGATCGAGGACGAGGGAGCAGTAAAGGTCCGGAGTATCATCCAGGCGACGAGCTTGCCCCAGAATGTTCTGGATCTGACACATCACTATGCTGCGCTGTGCGCGACATTCAGGAGCAGCGGTACCGACGGTTAGGAATGAGCGATATGGTCTGTTTCAGGTCTGTTTCAAAAGGATTTTTGTCGGGCAATGGTTACATATACATTTAGAATGTATGGTGTAGGGGAGCAAATTAATTCATGATTAAATTCCCTTTAATAAGGTTGAATGGTTTTCTTTCATTTGATTCATGCTCTGGTGATGTGGTCAGTAGTCGTGGGTTGGAGGAATCGTGATAACCAGAAGGAGTAATAAAGCATTGCCTCGATGGTGTGTTTGCGTTTGCTCTTGTTACAGAGCTACTGTCGTCACCTCTATCGCAGGCTTAGCAAGCTGTACATCATCATGAGATTAGAGACAAGACGAAACAAAGAACCTGGCCCTCTTATGTGGTACCCGATACTTATCAAAGTCTTGGGACTACCATAGGATTGTGCAAATTGCCATTATAGTTATCCACTTTGTACTGGTATGGCTACTATTGCGATGAAGATATCTCCATTTCATACTTTCCATTATCCTAAAATTGTCACAAACCACCAGTTCTTTTGTAAACTCTTACTCATCGTCCCCAAAGAACACCTTGATCGGCAAGAAACCATCATTGACGACCTTAAACCGCTCTTTGATCCCATCCAACGCCGCCATCTCATTGTCAATCAGCTCCCAGCCGTGTAAATCCAAGTTAGACTCAATTCTTGAGGGCGTGACGCTCTTGGGAACGACACCCCAACCCTTCTGCAGACCCCACTGCAGTAACACTTGCTGTGGTGTCTTTTTCTTTGCCTTGGCGATACTGAGCAATGCCTCGTTGCGATACAGGACTGAATGGGCTGATCCTAGACATGAATAGGCTTCGGTGTGGATGCCTTGAGAGGTGTTGTATGCCACGAGCTTCGGGGATGGGTTGCAGGGATGTAACTCGATCTGGTTGACTGCAGGTACAATCTAAAAAGTCAGCCAGTTATACTTCTTCGGTGGTCAAGGGTCAAGGGACTTACATCGGTAGAGGGACTATTCAGGAGGTTCTCCAGATGCTGAATCCCAAAGTTAGATTCTCCAATGTTGCGAACCTTCCCCTCGTCCACCAACTTCTGCATCTCGACCCAAGTATCGACATAATCCCAGTCCTTATAACAAACCGCCGGGTTGGCCGCATCCCTCGAACAAGGCCAGTGAATCAAATACATGAAAGAATAGTCCATTCCAAGGTTTTGCAGACTTTTCTCGACACATTGGCGGGCGTGCTTGTGCCAGTTGTTTCGGAGCTTACCTGACACCCAGATTTCCTCCCGCGGAACATCAGAGGCGCGGATGCCAGCTCCAACCTCTCGTTTGTTGCCATAAGCCAAGGCTGTGTCGATGTGACGGTAGCCAGCTCGGAGAGCTGCCTCTACGGCTCTTGAGACTTGGGAACGGTCAGAGCGCCATGTGCCGAGGCCGATGGCGGGCATCTCGTCGCCTGTGTTGAGGGTGAAGGTACGGCTTGGGCGTGTTAGTGAGATGCCATTTACTCAAGACAGAACAACTTACAAGACTGGAGTCATGGCTACCTATGGCCAAATACTCGGAATGGTATCTTAGTAGTGTAAACTTGTCGATAAGGGGGGGTATGAATGGTTTCTTGCTTCTCACTTTGAGCCGTTGTCAAGATTGAGCTTGAGGATAATAAGTCTGGTCAACATAAATACTCAATAGTAGTCTGAACCCTTATTCATTCCTCTTTCTATTCACTCGTCTTCAACTAATGAATGCTAAGTTTTATATGTGATGGTCAAGCCTCTTGGTGCATGTCTTGTTGAGCATATTTACGTTCCCATGTCTTCAAAGAGGCACCATATTGGCAAAGAAAGGAAACGAAAAGAAAGTATCGCCGTCTCGTAAACTTAAAGTATCAGGTGCATGCTCGGCTTTATGCACGATACAAGTGTGTGTGTCGTAGGTTGCATGGTTCAAATGAGTCTTTCTACTCAGTCTAAAAAGACCGAACTTCACTTCCAAAATCTCAGGCGTAGGTTTCCTATATGCAGCATAAACAATTGATGAGAGTTTCATGACTATTCTTTTAAGGGCAGGGTCGGTTGTAAACAGGCACAACTCAACGGTTAGCTTATCACATTGTATGCATAAAAGCTGGACTAGACTTCGGGGTCGAATAGGATGGCGACGATAATTTAAATTACCAGTAAATAACTAATCATGAAAGATCGAATAAATCCAAAACATCAGAAAGCAAAGCCAAAATCCTAACATTGACATAAACGTTCCCCATAAACTCTGGTACTAAATGGATGCCAAAGCAACTCCTTCCAAGCCCATTAACCATGGTCCTTAACCGTAACCTCCAATCCAGCTCAACAAGTGCTTTTGTTTTTGTGTTTTTTCACTTCTTTTCTGATCTATCTCGCCAATTTTTTTGGTTTGTTATTCCGTGTTCGCCATCATATAATTATAGCCTCTTATGCGCCCCGATCCTAACCCCCTTTTTTTACCCATCCGGTACCTCACTCCTATACCTAAGAGAAAATTATATTCTAAACCAGACACCTTCTACCATCGGGAGCAATTCTTCCTCGAAGCTCTCGTCGCTCTCTTTCTAACCTCGCTGTCTGCTTCTCCAGTGCGCGGATTCTCTCGCGCGCTAGGTCAAGCACCTCGGCTTTGCTCACGCGGCGATCATTTGCGATGCCGCCTTCTGTACCCGGGGCAGGGAGCACGGCAAGCAGACGCTCAAAGTGAGTGTTGAGGCGCTTGCGGTATTGCTGCTCAACCTGATTGTGGGCAGCCCGTGCCTTGACCTCCTCAGTCGTCTCGCTGGGATGTCGAGGCTGAGCAGCTGCGGCTCCGCGCTTCTTGGGGGCTCGAGAAGCAGTGCGGAGCTGGGTAGGGTTGCGCTTGTTTGTGTCCTTCCTCGCCCTTGTTTTGGTTGATGTAGAACGCTTGCGCTTCTTGCTCGCAGGCTCCGAGTCGTCATCGTAGTCATCGTCATCCTGGTTATCTTCCTCAGGCTCAGACTCGGCAGGGGATAGCTCATCTGCCATGGGCGGGGTGGGGAGGAATGTTGCTGCTGGGGAGACATGAGCGGGCCATACGGCGCCCAAGGAGGGACTGCCGGAGGAGAGGTCGTAGCCTTCTGAGAAGGTGGATGAGGTGCGATGAGGTGGATGGACGGGGAACTGGCCCGGCGTCGCGGGATGGATAGCGTAACCGTTGGAGGAGAAGTCTCCAAAGGAACGATCAAGGTAGGCAAGGTCTGTTAGAGGGGAAGGGAAGACGGTGTTATCGAGACTGGGCGTCTCTGGAGACTGAAGAGGGTTCTGTTGCTGACGCACTGGTTAGATGTGTCTCTCTTGACGTGGGGGATGAGCAGGAACTTACTGTGGAAGCCTCATACGAAGCATCCAGGCCGGAGAAGGGCATGGCGGTAGTGTCGATGCTGTTCATCCAGTCATCAGACATGCGTCCAAAACGCGCCACAGCGTCTCCGTCGCCGGCGGTCTCGAGGAAAGTCGAGCTCATCATCATGGTGGGCGGAGATTTAACGGTTATCTGCAAATACTAGCACTAGCACGAGGTTGTCCTTGAACCCCGTCATCACGGAAGGGCAAGTGGCACAACGATCCCGAAGACGTTTTCGGTTTCTCTCTATGCTGCTGCTGTTTGTTGCTGGGGGTTTTCTGTTTAAAGAGAAAGAAGAAGAAAAGGGGGGGTTCTTGTTATAGGCAGTTAAGAAGGCGGCAGACTCGTAGTCTCGAGGCTGGTCGGTTGTCTTTTGCTGTCGACAAGCCACAAGCCATAACGGAGCTACTCTGGTTTCTTGTTTGTTTCTTCTGGGTTTGTTTTCTCGTCTTTCCTGGCTGTTTCGAAGGAGGGGGACAGAGTAGATGGAAGATCCGGGGTTTACAGAGGAGGATAGAGCAAAGCAAGATTCACAACTACGATTCCGGGCTGAGCTGGCGCCCTTTTATACAGCGTCGAACTGGGTCCCCCCAGTGCCCAAGATCAAAACTCAGCAAAAACGCCAAGAACAAACTCGCTCGAAAAATACCACCGTGCATAGAGTCGAGTAGCAGAAAGATGGAGGGGGTGGTGCCAAAGTATGTAGTATGTGCAGAGAGAGGGCCAAGGGGGGGCTAATTACGACACCGAGGCTGGGCCTGAAAAAAAGATAGACGGAACGAAGCCGTGACCGGAGAATGGAAAGGATGGTTGACCAATGTGATGCATCACAACTTGTCCACGAACGGACCTTCGCTTAACTGAAAGGAAGAGCGTGCGGCATGGGCGTGAAAGCTTGGAAGGGGAAAGATGTTACGAGAGCACACGAGCCAATGTAAAGTTTGACAACTTACACGCCTGAGTCAAGTTGTGCGAGTAAGCCAATGGCCTCGGCGAAGCTGGTCTTGGCACCTGTCAAGGATGGGCATTCTGTTAGTAAATCCGGGCCCTTGGCCACGTAAGAGGAACTGTCTGAGGTTTTCCTAAGCAGAACTGATCGCATTATTGTCTTTATGAACAGAACTCATAAGTCAAGTATGCATTCAAGAGAGTCGATCGTGAGGAAGAGGAAGAGTATAATCAACCCTCATGATGCAAAAACATGTCGTCTGCTTTATCGACAAATCGGGCAAAAATTAAGGATTTAACTCGGGGTGGCCTGAGTTTATCCCCAGAACTACAGTGGGCCCGCACCCCGGCCCATCCTTGTAAGATGGGGAATCGTTGACTAACCTCAATCTCGTTTGCCTTGGAAGCAGCCGTGGGGAATAGGTTCTTTTATGGCGATACATGTTAAGTTTTGCTTTCCGCCCTGTGGTTTTTTGAAGCGGATGGTCACAAGGTCCGAGAGGATTTCCCTACCACGTCTGTGTTTGTTGGTTCTTGGGTAATAGGAATCGAGTATGGGGAGTAAAAGAGTGGGATAGTGTGTGTCACGGTGTTGTATCAATGGCATCATCGACGTCTTGTTGAGACTCTTTTGAATTGTGATGAAAGATACTGAGGTTATGACTCAAAAAGAGATCTCCGACTAGGTACGGAAAATCACATCCTACTTATGAAGACTTGGCTAAATTAATTGCAGTTCCTGCCAGATGCCGCGTGGTGTGGGCATTGGCGTGCGTCGTACCGCCCTGTAACGGCTACTGTGTCTATGATCTTCCCTTCTCTTCTTCCAGAAAGTGAAAGAATCCGGGGTAAAGGATGAGTGGTCGACAGCCCCCGTCATCTACTGTATAGCAGTCAACTGTAGAAGACCAACGTCAGACCGTTCGAGTTCTTGGATGCTATCGTACCCTATACTAGCAGGCTGACGGTTACAAGCCTAGATTGTATCGTCTTTCCCCGGAAGCGATGACTACTTCTTCTCAATCAATCTCGAGCAACTATTCTTCCACGATAGCTACAAGTAACCTGCAGAAGGACCCCAGACAAATACGTATCCTACGACAACACCCCTTTCAACCCCAAGAACAAAACATCATGACACTCAGCCAAACCTCAACCTTCCCTCAGCCCTACCCGTTGCGGAGTCCCCCATGCCATCTGAACCAATAACAACACCATGGCAGGGGTTTTGCGTCCTATTTTCATGACATTTACGCCCAGGAAAAGAGACGTCTTGTTGTTTATTTTAGAACACAATCTAATCGTGCCTAAACGTGGTTTCGGACGATCGGTAAGTGGACACTGCGAGGGTAGATCAAGATTGGGATCTTGGGATCTGCCTTGGCTAGATCTCTGTACCTTGGGTAATGTGTTATTTTGCATGATCATGAAATAACGGTCTTGACTGACTTGTAGGGGATGGTATGTATGACATCGAGAATATGGAGAACACATGGATTGCTAGACTCATGATGATGCAGCAGCCGACTTGCATCAAACATTATACACACAGCTCCCTCTACACTTAATAACCGGATGTCAAAAAGAAGGTGGTGTCTCCTTGATCACAACGCATTATCAACGAGGGTGTTCAGCGGGTTAAATAAAAAACCAGTAAAAGGAACGAATTGCTATTCAATAAACGAGTCCCCCAGTGTCAATATTACTCGTCACCACCAGCTGTGACCGCCTTGGGCTCCGGAGTCTCAGTAGCAGCAGGCGCAGCAGCTGCCTTGACACCCTCCTTAGATGGGGCAGAGACATCGGCAGTGTCTTCATCACCCTCGGCATCCTCCTCGTCGCCTTCAGCCTCAGCCTCTTCATCGTCTTCCTCTTCTTCTTCCTCGGCATCGCCATTGGTTTCTTCGACTTCTGCCTCGGCCGTCTTGCGCTTCTTTACAGGAGGCTCGACTGGAATGAAATAGTCAGCATTTGATTCTGTATACCATATATCCTATCGGTAACTTGATGGTAGATGGACTGGGGCGGATAGGTAAGGTGAACGGAGGTGGGGCCGTTTCAATAACATCATCAACAACTTACCCTTTTCGTCAGCGCCTTCGTCTTCATCATCCTCCTCTTCCTCCTCGACGTCTTCATCCTCTTCGCTCTGTTCTTCTTCGTCTGCGGTGGAGACGTACCTATTGCATCAATGCGGTCAGCCAACATCGTCATCAACACGCAATCATGGTCGATATGGAACAGTCGCAGCATCATAAGAAGCTAAGCAGTATTGAAATGGAAGTAGAAATGCGATGCGACTGGGAACCTTGCGAACGGCGCGTGCGAATGACCTCAATCGCATCGCGTTGAGGCGCATTTCGTTGTATGGCATGCGACATGAGCTCCGCGCGCTGCGCAACGAATAACACTGCGCAACTAGCCAACGTGCGATTGGGCAATTGGCAATTTCCCGAAAAACACCACAAAAGATTGCATGATAGAGAAGGAAAGCGAATGGTACATACTCCTCTTCCTCCTCACCGTCATCTTCTTCAGGGAGGGAGACAAGCTCCTCCTCTTCGTCTTGCTTTCTCTTGCGGGACATGGCGATAGTTACTAGGCTTAGTGTAGTCCGATAATGCGATTGACAGTTCTGGAGAACAAGGCGCTTCTCTCGGGGGCGAGGGAGAGTTTTTGTAGGTTGGACAAGGCACAGCACGAGATATAGAAGCTAAGTAAAGCAGGAACAGAACGGAAGAGAGGAGAGAGGAAGAGAGCCAGGGGGAGTGGGAGTGGCAGAGGGTGGGAGAGGCTACGCAGACGACGGGAGGAGCTGGAGGGCGACAGTGACAGTAGCAACGACAGCGATAAACAGCCCGAGAGCTTGTTTGAGAGCTTCCAGCCCAGCCAATTGCAATTAGCAGTCATCCCATCACTGGATACACTCCATGACAGTATGTGGGATATCGCTAACAAAACTCAGGTAGGTATACTTGGGAATGCAAGGGAACAATGCGATAAGTCTAGGTACCGTCCCACGAGCTTGTCATCCAGGGACGGATTGGGTGTCCAGTTTCTTGGTGTGGACAAGCTCCGGGAGGTAAGCTGCACTACAAGGCATAGCAACGCAGGGCAAGCTCTGTTTGCGAACCGCCAGCCCTCCAGCCCTCCAGCCTCCATCCAGGTCAAGGTCGATCAGGACGACAGCCATAGCTAAAGACGCGCAACAGACCAGCTTGGCAGGTGTCCAATCAAGTTAGAGCTAGTGTAATGGCTAAGAGTTACCTGAACCCGGAAAGCATCGAGAGGGGGCTCTCTGGCTTTCGGATTTTGGGTTTTGCCTTTCCCGCTTAGTACATCATAATGGCAAGGTCAAAGTCAAGAGTGTGACTGCGAAAACCAGAGAGCGGGGGAATGGTTCAGCGGGACGTGAGAGCCTGGGGATGCGGGCACTTGGCCTGATTCCAAGTGGCTGGGCAAACGACTGCTTGCTCGATATCCAAGGTGACGTAGGACTTTCACATAGTAGCCGGAGCTGAGGACTCAAGGAAGCTGGGATCTTTTGTCTGTTATTGTTGGTTATCATGCTTTTATTCTCTCATCCGGCGACAGCAGTCTGTCACTATACTGGAGAGGAAAATGTAATGTGAGTCGAATCAATCATGGTCACCATTTCGTATGTGCCTACGTCCCCTTGCAAGCTATCGAAGCAAGGGCGAACGGAGCTGCAAGCTCTGTAATATCTCACTTCGCCAAAATGACGAGCTTGGGGGAGCTCGGGCCTGCTTCTGGGAATAAAGCCGGAGCGGACAACGGCACAGGTTTCTCCGGAGTTGGTGGTTGTTCCGTTGTTGTGAAAAGTGAAACGAGTGCCCCTGAGCCGAAGCCGGAGGTTTCGGGGGATTCAATCAACACACGAGGTTGGCGTCATGGATGCGAGGTGATGTGATGGATGGATGATACGGAGTACTGAGGGGAAGCTTGGGAACTCGAGCACCATCGCGCCGGTCACGTGTATTAGCTTGTTGTTGGCTGAGGTCTACATAGCAGGTTAAGTATGTAAGCAGAATGATGCAGATTTGAGCATCGTCGACGTAATGATTGCTTTTCCCACTGGATGATGAATGTAGTATTTACTGTTGTTCGTCAAAATAACAATTGCGCGATCTGACGCGTAATTTCAAGCGCCGTTCGCCTGCATAACGTTCAATTCGCGGTCTAGAGATTAAAGCAATGTGGTCGATTCCACACTGCTGGCTGGCTGGACGACGAGATGTAACAATCCTGATGTTACAAAAACCAGAGTATTAAGAGCCACGAGAAGCAAGTATTTGAGGACGATGATAACGGAAGAGAAAACGCTAGACAGAGACACGGACGCTCATGTGAGGGCTGAACCAATGTCTTATTCTCCCTACGCTTTTCCCGTCTCTCCGCTTGCCCTTGGTTGGTGTACTCCCCGAACTTTTGACGTTGACTGGATCCTTGCATTGAGCACTTCATATTGGACCAGTATAGCGGCACCGGAAAACAATAAGATATTACAGCTCTGTTATATCACGAGCGAACATGTTCATGCAGGACGGTACCGGGTAGCCTGGCTGCTATAATACCGAAAGTACATGCATATGCCGAGAGATTAGTGTTGCTGAGGCTTACAGTGGTGATACACCAAGCCACATCAGTGGAAGTGAATTGAGAGACCCTTCATCTATAGGTCGTAATCTACCCCAGGAGATAGATATGAGTGCTGAAACAGCCATGTAAGCCGGAGGATTTCCTAAAGGAATGAAGCTCGAAGACCCTGTGGTCCGCCATGACCCTTTGCATCCAACTCGAGTCTAGCTTTGCCTGTGTACTCGCCATCATGGCGTAGCCAAGACAGGAAACCGTTACTTTACAATCATCCCAGGCTGGATCTCATAAATGAGACCTGGATGCTAGTGTTGAAGGAGGCGTAATCCGTTGGATTGTTAACCTGGAGAGGTGGACGTACCCCGTGCCTCAATTACTATAACTCGACGCGTACGTATTGCAGTGTTTTGTTTGTGCTTTAGTAAACAAAAAATTCACCTTCCCGGGGCGACGGGTATTGATGACGACTAAGCAGGCACCATGACCCAGCGGGTCGGACTGGGCATTATTCGTAGCCCGGTGCCGAGATGAGATTAGGCAATAGAGCTATGGATCTTAGAAACATGCATAATTTATATGGACAGTTGGTAGACTTGTCTCACGTGCTATTAACGCATGTCTTTCAACATGTCTCTGTACTGGAATGTGGAAGCCCATATCTTCAATCATGTAATTACACTTATAAAGCGGTTTCTCTCACCATACGCAATTCTGACGAGTTCATGTCTGAGCCTCTGCGATCCTGCAATTAACTAAGCTTGAACGGACCGACAAACTGTCAGCATTTATCCTCGCATGCTGGTAAGCCTCATTCGCCTAGCAAGAACTTGTCACTGGGCTCGTGCTCAATATGAGCCCCACTGAAAAGCGGAGAGTCTTTCGCTAGATTCTTCAAGACTTTCCAGAAAAAACATGCTCTGATCGGTAGGGAATTTATCAATCTTATTACCGATCTTTGTGAATCTTGGGCTGACCTGGCTGCTTGGAGCTTTGTTGGTTTATTTAGCTGCGGAGTATACGAGATTAAGCACCATTCAGTGTTCTACGTAAGCGAATATACTACGAGATATCACAGTTAATATATGGAGTTAGGAACTTTGCTTAGGTTCTTTTCCATCTCTTGTATCTTGCCATGCTGAGGTCACTCTTGCACTCAGGAGAAACGATTCTGGAGTGGAGAGGGCGCAGAGAATCGCCGAGTGCAAAGGCGGTGTTGAGACTCTTACCGTTGACGAGATAACCAAGGAGGCTCGGGGGTATGGAGCGAGACGAGTTGACAGTTACATAATCCCTGCGTGTCATCTCGATTCCATGTAGATCCCAGAGTTGGAAGTCGACCAGAAGCTCACCAGAAAGCAAGGGTGTAAATCCTGCGCTGGTGATCTTCCTGGCCCTCCGCATGAAATCGAATTCAATCGCTGGGACAATGAGAACAGTAAATCGGGAGTAAATCGAGATTTGGCGTGGTTAGCATCGACTTCTTTCCATTCACATTGCGATACGTCACCAGGGCCATGCAACATATCCGTAGGCTCGGAGCAATTAAGTTGACTGGGATTACAGGTGCGAATTGCGGTATTGCTGTTGGATGTTTCTTTTATGCCTTGGAAGTTACAGGCCCCTTGACGTAATTCAGCGAGCGGATAATATCGTGAATACGGGTGAAATGTTTTCATTAATTTCCAAATGTTTGGCTTAGCTAACGCGCATGGGTGATAAAAAAGAAGAGACAGGGGTGGCATAGTGCCCCTGCAAATGCAGCTGTCCATATTCTGACGGAGTAAGATCCAGGAACGAAACGAATCTAATTGGTCGTGTTCCCTCACCCCCCACTCTGCATCTGTCTCTTGACGCCATCAACTGGTCAACCTTCTCGTGCTTGCCTTGAGGGCAGGAATAAGCCTAGCAGAACCTTTCCACACTAGCAAAGGGGAGATGACTACCCGATGTGGGTAATATGGTTGTTTGGGCCTGACGCTTGTGTTGTATTGGGACGACGGAAGAGACGTTAACGTTGACGGGAGGAACCCGTACAGACGGTGCAGCGCCTTTGGGTCGGGCCCTTTGCCGGACCAAGGGCTAACGACAATTGGCGTGACGGGGCTTCGAACGGTGGTTTCTAAATCTCTCTACGCGAATAGTAGATGGAGATGATATCCAGAATCGCTAAACACTTGATTCTCCCGTGAAGACCCCTTTTGTTTCGCTTCAGCTATGGATTGCTCAGGTGGTGTGCTACTGCTACTGTAACACGCGGCACAGCTGAGCGAAACATACCATGAGTTGGGAATCAAAATGACAAAAAGCTGTTTTGGCGAGAGGGGTAGGTTTAATTTGATCCCATAGTCGAGAGGGGAAGGTCACTTAAAAGTCCAATGAGTCTTCTCTGAATGAGACGAACCAAAGGGATGGATAATATGCTGCATGATATAGATCACGTCTAAACTAGAGTTGATGTAGTCCACCATCATAGCGTCTGTTGTAGATGGGGATTATTGACTTGAGTTTGTGAGAAGTGATAGTGATATCTAGCTGCTTGGTTTCTGTCGATCTGTTGCCACTGTGCTTGCTCTCTGCTGACCCTGTACCTTTCTTTGAGATTCATGATCATGAGCAGACATTCATAGACATTCGCAGGAAAGCTGTTTCTCAGCCTCTCAGCCCGGTTTTTGTACTGTTGTCGCAGACTGTTCCGTCCAGAAACTCACTCTCCCTCCCTTTTAGACATCCTCGGATTCACAAGCGTCATTTTCGCATATGGTATGTATGTATGACACAGTCAGACGTTTCTTGAACCCCTGTTTCTCACAAGCTTTTGGCATCTCAACACCAACAAACATAATCTTGGAGACAGCCTCTACCATTCTTTCGACTACGCCTTTCATGTAATGCGATCTCGTCTGTTATGTTTCTTCATTTTCCCACCAAACCACATACCTGGTCCAGTCTATTACCCTGGTCGCCGCACCTGGATCCCCGCCATCCAGACCTTGAGTCAAATGACTCGATATTGGCCCCCTCTCACCAACAATTTAGCGTGCCAAAAAGGCCTTCCCAGCTGAAAGGGACGAGAAGTTGCCTTTCCCCGGGGATCGTTCCAGCCAATCGTATTGCCGTAGTTCGTCTAGTAGTTCTGCTTGGTGGCCTCTGATCGGCTCATTTTCTTTTTGTCGTCCAAGATGGGTGCACAAACAGCCACAGGCCAAACGGAAAAGACACCGTTTGGACGTTGAAAGCCATGAGGTACACCACCACCATTTACAGCCCAATGGTAACGGTCGCACATATTGGCAGGCCTCGTTCGCCGCCCGTTCTTTTTTGTCAACCTTATCCTCCCCCCTTTGGAAGGCGGAAATACATCATTTTGCCTTCTCTTTGACGTGATTCTTGGAGGGTCCTTGAGACTTGGGTCTTGCTTGGGTCTCGTCTCGTTTCTTCTTTCCCTCGCGCCACCTGCTACAGCAATTGACGCTCTTGAGTCGCTCTCCCTTGTCTCATTTCTATTCCCTGGATTACTCTCATCACCAAACCTAAATCCGTCCGGGCTGTCAACTGCGGCCAAGAGACTTTTCCCCTCTACTCTCGCATTAAACAACACCACCAACAAAGCTCACGACCGAGCTTCTGCCTTTGCCATTTAGCTTCTCGATTTCCAAGTTTGTTAATCGATTGCAATTCCGATCCTCGGATCAATCACTTGTTCGGGTACATCTCTTCGCCCTTTAGACCAGAATTCTTATTACAGCAGTGCCCGAGCTCCCCTGGTAGCGACGGTACCCCGGTACTTTTTGGCCTGGGGCTGCATCACATCCTGGTTGTTGAAATTCAACCTACCCGCCCTGCCAATCCGGCTTCCCCGTCCCTGTACCAGCGACCAGCGACGCTTGACTCTCTTGCGCAGGGTGCTTTCTCGTGTATGTGCGAGTTTTTTGCTCTGACTCTACAGGACAAGCAGAGGCTGAAGCCATTCATTCATTCTTCAAATCACTTTCAACACGGCGCCGGCTGGGTTGTTTTGTCTGTTCAAGGCAAGATTCGGCGTTCCTTCTTTTACCGTGGGGTCCAGACTTTGCTCCATCGTTTTCCAGTGGAACTAAGTTATACCTTTAACCAACCCAACGCACACCGAATTGCATTTCTCGAAACCGACAGTTCTTGCATTCGTTCTTCAACACCGACCGGCTTCTTGGTTAGATAGCTCTTCTTGTGACTGAGCCTGTTTCTGTCTTCTGTGCAGCTGAATTCGAAACTCGGAACGATCCTCGACCCATATTCACGATCCGTCGAACCTGCAGCAAACACCACTTTTCGTTCTGGACCGACCCCGACTTTGCCAAATTCCAGTTGCAGATCCAATCCGACACTTTATTTCAAACCCGACAGTAATGGCCAAGAACTTTTGCTTCTTTTTCTCGCATCCGACCACTTCATTTCCACATACTTTCACTGCTACGATCGGCGCACTTTGTAGGAGACGGCAGCAAAGTAATTAACTAGACGTCACCACCTTCACTACCGACGAAACATCAACGACGATAACGACCTTGATACCCTCGAATACGAAACAATTCCGTTTTGCGAACTACGCTACAACTGCCCGCTGGGCGACCACAGTTTTGTTTTTGCCAGCCTCTGGCGCCCAGCAGCAGCATCCTGATCCTCCGACCGCTAAGTGCATCACACCATGTCACCCCTCGCCATCTCTGTACCCGACGCACCGGGCTCGCCAAATGCAACCCGAGCAAAATTTGCCTTTTATGGTAATCGTCAACGAGACAGCGAAAACAGCCTTATGCCAGGTGCTTCAACAAGTGATGCCTCACCTTATGCCTCACCGATGACTTCGCCCATGATGTCGCCATTGGCATCCCCTCGGATTCAGATCAAGCCATTTGGGGCTGCTTACCGCCATACTCGCCAGCCATCCGACGAGTCGCTGTCACATCTGCCTCCTCTGCCCATGTCACCAAGATGGGATTCAATGTCTAATCCTTCAAAATTCATGCTCGGACAATCAATATCGCAGCGTGCTGCATCTCCATTCGATTCTCCACATTCACCTTCACCACTAAGTTACGATACCGCAGCAAGCACTCCTGTGGAATCCCGAAACACTTCTCCGACATTTCTGACATCCAAATCGTCACTGGCTGACCTTCGCGCCTACGACAGCCTTCCACCCACCGTGGAGAACTTCTCGCGGCCGCGGAAGCAAAGTATCCGCCAGCCAATCGCAGACGCGACTAAGCCACGACCCGCTATAAACCCAGCTACCGCTACCGCTTCTCACCCCACGGGCCTCAATCCTGCAGACCAGTACCTGGAGCTTGTTGCACCCTCGCAACATCCCCTATGGCCTCCTACACGTCCTCGCGGTCCTTCAGTTTCGTCTTGCCAGTCTTCTTCTACGTATCACTCGGTTCTCTCCCCACCTTCCAACGACTTTTATGATCCACGAGCGCCCCGTGTTCGGACCGCGAATGGTGCGACATCCTCCGCCGCACGGCCACCTTTAAACTATTCTAATACAGGTTCGGCTTCACCAAGTCCTGTGGCCGCCCCGTGGATGAGTGGTGAAGAATTTCGTTCGAGCTTCCGCTCTCAATACACAGAATCAACAGCTCCCGGAACAGCCGTTACCGAACGAAGCAGCGTTCTTACAAAGAACAGCTCTGTTGCATCGTATCCTGGCCCAGAAGGCGAGACAGAGTCGCAAGCCAACCCTGACAACGAGCTTGACCCAAACCACGACGAGCCGAGTCTCGAGGATGTTATGGGCATGTACGAGCAAGGCTTTGATGACGACGAAGACGAAGTGAATTACACAAGCAACAGCAGAAAATCGCGACTTGTGAGATCAGTATCAGCTATGGACCAGCGCCGAAGTGTTAGAGACGAAGAAGACGACGAAGATTTTCCCTCGCGCGAGGTCCCGGATTCCACTTCAACACTTGATATGGAAATTCGAATGTCCAAGATGATCTTTACACACCCAGCATTCACATCATCTGTACCTCACATCGCAGAAAACTACGGCCGCGGAATGCTCGAAAAACGAGATTCTGCCAAGTCTTTGGACTCGGAGCCATCTGTCAGCTCCCAAAACCCTCCCTCAGGTGTTGAACCTACTACCACACAATCACCATCTATCACTGCCCCTCCATCACCCGTACCTGCACCTCAGCCTACTGAGCGAGCCGAATCCCCTGAATCTACAATGGACCCTGGTCACGCATCAGAGCCTGTACCTGAGCCAGCACCTGAGCCAGCACCTGAGCCTATACCTGCACCCACTCTCGAGCCTCTGCTTGCACCTAAGCCGGCTACTGTGTCTCCTCCACCTGTTGCCGCACCTGAGTTTGTCGAACCTGAAGATCCCAGCTCTCGTGACCGATATGGCTTCAAGAAGGAGAACCAATATGTGACCCGAAAGCAATACGACACCTGGAACGATGGATATACCGAGTACCTGGCTCGCCGACGGAAGAAGTGGAATGCCTACCTCAAGGACAATGCTCTAATGACAGATCACCCAAACCGATTCCCTGCCCCTAATGCGAAGACGAAGCGATTCGTCCGTAAGGGCATTCCTCCAGAATGGCGCGGCGCGGCATGGTTCTACTATGCAGGCGGACCGGCCATTCTAGCCAAGCACTCTGGCCTCTACGATAAGCTAACTACTAAGCGAGCTAAGGAAGTTGATTCTGAAGCTATCGAGCGAGATCTACATCGCACATTCCCCGACAATATTAAGTTCAAGCCTCCCGGCGGTGGGATGGAGACGGCATCGAGCAGTACCAGAGGAAGCCAATCAACGATGACGGATTCTACCCGCAGTTCCAGCCCACTACCAAACGTTGAGGGAGAGACACCTATTATCACATCTCTCCGTCGTGTGCTTCATGCGTTTGCCGTTTACAACCCCCGAATTGGATATTGTCAAAGCTTGAACTTCCTTGCTGGTCTTCTACTCCTTTTTGTCGATACTGAAGAGCAATGCTTTTGGCTTCTCAACGTCATCACACGGATCTACCTTCCTGGCACCCACGAGATGAGTCTTGAGGGTTCAAAGATTGATTTGGGAGTTCTTATGACGGAGATGCGCACTTCGATGCCTGCTGTTTGGGACAAGGTCGGCGGAGAGCTTGAGGCTGACCCCAACTCGAGGCCATCAACAAGCAAGTCGATCCGCCTTACTCGCTCCCGTCGCAAGGAACTTGCCCGCATGTCAACACCTACAGACCGACTCCCACCAATTACGCTTTGTATGACAGCTTGGTTCATGAGCTGCTTCATCGGAACACTCCCAATCGAGACCACCCTTCGAGTATGGGATGTGTTTTTCTACGAGGGCTCCAAGACTCTCTTCCGCATTGCATTGGCCATCTTCAAGCTAGGCGAGAACGAGATCCGATCCGTGGCTGATCCAATGGAAATGTTTGGCGTGGTGCAATCGATGCCTCGCCGGCTAATTGACGCCAATGCTCTTATGGAAGCGTGTTTCAAGCGGCGGAATGGCTTCGGGCATCTCAGTCAGGTCCAGATTGATGAGAAACGTCAGCAGAGGCGAGCCAAGGCACAGCTCGACCGAGTCCGTCAAGGCAAGACATGGAATGTGGGATAGTCGGAGAGGGAGGACAACCACCAGTCATCTGCTCCGACACGAAACTATACGGAAATTAAACGTCTGGACCATATACCACATACTACATACGTACCTCATCACATCTCACTATACCCATTACACACACATCACATACACACTCCTTCAACATCTCTTTACTATCAATATTCTCTCTCATTTCGGCACACCCGGCTCATAACACAACGGTTATGGAAGCCACCGAACTTAATCATGGAACGGCGTTTCAATGGAAGGCATGGTCTACTTATCGATTTAGCCCGCATTGTGTCTGAATTTTTTCTCCTTTATTTTCTTTCTACTCTAACTTTTCTTTCATTTTCTTTTCTGTTAACTACCCCTAACATCGGGGAGTTTGTTTACTATGTCTCAGTGGAGAGAGATGAGCGTTGGACGGCTGGAATGCACAGGACGGAATGGTACCCAAAAAGGAACATTGTTTTATACTGAATGACGATGGTTTACGGCTGCATTGCGATAAGACAAAAAAGCACCACCACACCTAGGCTAGTCTTTTAGGGGGGGGAAAGACTTCCCACTGGAAGATGGACGGTACGGGTGCAAGGACTAGCAAAGCTTAGGCGGTGTCTGGTTTTCATATAGATGGGGGGAAAATACGTATGAACTGGTTGGAACCGTATTGTTGAGGAGTAGATTTGGGGAATTTTTTTTTGATACCCTAATGGAATGAAAGATAATTACATGACGATCATTTACCAGTGTGTGATCTAGTGATGTTTTGCAGTGATGTTTATTCTTGTTCAAAATGCTCCGCTCCTGGCTGAGACAGGTGATCGGTGTGACAAAGTGTTACATGACCCCTTTGGCTGTTGTTTTTTCTCGTCAAATTTCGGTTAGACTATGTCATAAATTCTCAATGGTACCAAAAGTCACGGCCAAGCACAGGCGAAGTTGTTTATGTACCCGATGCGAATCGTCATCATGTTGGCCGTTGGGTCATGCCATTGACCAGGAATGTTGACCACGCTCCCAAGTCATTCTGGGAGTCTTGCATTTCCCCAGTTCAGTGCATGTGTTTGTCACTGCTCCTGTTACCGTTGTTCCCGTTCTGATTACTGCCTCACTCTACACAGTAGGAGGGAAGATAGGCTGGCCCATGGCGTACTTCTCAACCTCCTGTTTGGCTGCCTGATCGAACGCAGGACGGTCACTCTGGTACTGCTGCGCAATCCGCTCCTCGAGGGGGCTGTCGAGCTGCGGCTCCTCCAGGAGGTTGCGGAGGGCCTCGAGGACGGAGTTGAGCTTGGTACTGGGCTTCCAGGCGTCTGGCTTCAGGAGACCAAGACATATGTTACCGAGGTTGTCGTTTGTGATGTTGGGGTGGTAGATGCGGGTGCAGAACTTGACGACGGGAGGCTTGAACGGGTAGTCGGTTGGAAGGCTGATGACGATGCCGAACTTGCCTGGGTAGTAGGGCGTCGAGTCTGGTGCCGTGAGGGTGACGTGCCAGGTGTGGATGGAGCTTTCGTTGGCAAGGGCGACTTCAAAACCCTCGGGGGGACTTTGGGAAATTTCGGCGAATTCCTGAGCGTTCAGATATGTTAGCTGATGGACCCAGGCTGTAGAAGGGAGGAGGAAAGACGTGCCTTTGTGATACGCTTGCTAGACATTGTGATGGTGTTGCCGAGCTAAGTTCTTATAAGATGCGGTGTTGCCTCAGCGTGAACCTTTTCCTCCTCTCGTGGAAAATATCGTCTTATTTATTCGTAAGTGGTCTCCAGTACCACGATGATAGCTTTGGCTGGTGGAGGGCAAATAGATTGAAGTGACGGGATGCTTAATGTGTTTTTATGTTGCAGATTCCAAGACGAAGTTGAAGTTGGAGAAATGGGAGGAGAGGGAAAGAAAGACAAGGATATGACGATGGTGGGGTAGCAAACAGCTGGAGCTAGAGGCAGCAGCTGTGACTTCTGCTGTGATACACTGTAAATGCAGGGAGATAGCACAGCAGTTCTGGTGGGGGCAGAAGGTGATGCAAAACAATATTCAAGCATGAAAAGCAATGTATTTATTTGTTGAATAGGCTTATAGCTTGAAAGATCTATTGTGTTACACAATTAGGTTCAATGGTTACTTCTCACAGAGGCTGTGAGTCTCGATGTTCAAGCGTCTGTTGAGTACGCTTAGATCAACTGAGTCTGCAATATACTCCTAGTTTGTCAGATCAAGAATAGAATGCAGTTGTTTGGAACAAGATCTCTTGAAATCAATAGTGAATTGACAAAACAGAACGCTGCTTAGAGTATAATTCTACTTACCACACCACATAACAGACCATGTCTCTGACCGTACCCGCTTTGGCTAAGAGCAAAGCTTTGACCGAACAGCCTTTGTTGGATCCACAGTAGTTGGTTGACATGAGGTAGTACGGGTACATAAAGAAGATCAAGGACGGCATGATGGGGTCCGAAAAAATAAACGAGGCACCTCTCTTGACTTGGTGTAGTAAGGTTGAAAGGTTAGGTATGGCGCCTGCTTACCTTTCGAGTGAAAGAGGGAGACACCATTGAATGAACGTCTTTATCTCGGTATTGTAAAACAAACTCGTCACTGGCTTATTTGGCAATTTATTTAGCAATGGTATGTACTGTTATATTTATTATAATTGTTGGTGTGATTCCACAGCAACGTAGTAGCTCTCTTATTATAGCGGATATCTTTGTCTAGCCTTGAAGACAGTAAGTAAAGATACATATAAATATTGACGACAAAGGACTTACATGAAGGGTATCAGATAATATGGAATGGATGTGCAGAATTTGGCCACACAAGCCTTGCATAGCCGGATATCGACCAATGAGGTAACAAAAAGCAAATCGTCAACCAGCTCTCATAGTTTGGCTTTCTTATCTTCTTGACCCTCCTCTTCCTCTTCTTCCCTCATCACGGCAGCGACACTCTGTCTCAACTGCTCTGCCAACAGAACCGCCTCATCATCATCCAGCTCCTCTCTCTTCCCCCTCCCAAACATGGTGAAACTCTCGCTGAATCTCCCACTGGCTCTTATCTCAGGCCGAGGGATGATATGAAAGTGCATGTGAGGCACGACCTGCGCTGCAGCAGCTCCATTGTTCTGCACCACGTTCCAATCTTCGACGCCTGTCGCACGCGCCATGGCCTTTGAAAGCACACGCAGATAGTGGCCGAGCTGCGCGGACTCAGAGGCCGTCACGTCGCTGAGCTTGGGGCGATGAGAGCGTGTGCAGAGAAGAAGATGGCCGCGGCTCAGGGGGAGGATGTCGAGAAAGGCTACGAGAATTGGCGTTGAGAGGACAATGAAGGACGCAGGTGATATGAGCTCGGGGTTGATGAGTGAGGATGTTGATGGTGGGGGGTTTAAGGGATCAAAGGGCTCAAAGACGGAGGAGATTGTGCAGAAGGGACATGATGTTGGAGGAGCCGAAGGGTCAAACATGGTTGATTATAATGTTGAGATGTAGGTTGCGAGTCGATATGAGTTGGGATAGGGTGAGAAGAACTGTTGAAAGATTGAGACTGAGTGAAGTGATAACAAGCGACGTCGATGTAGAAGTTTGTGTTGTGACAGGTTCATGAGAATAAAAAGAGAGATCGATGGAACGGAACCGAGGTTGAGATGAGATTGAGATGGGATGTGAATCGTGATGGACCGGGGCTGCCCAGGGATTGGGGATCGGGACTGGGGTTCCATTGCATTAATTTAGTGCACTTAGTGGAGGTTGTCACTGTGGGGTGCTTCAACTACGCGCTATGTTTAGATCTTGTTTATAAATTGCTCCTGGTACAATGACAGTGATACTTCTGGAGACTGACCAGTGGGTAACTTGTGATAAACACAGAGTGATGAAGGATTTAGCAGTTGTTGAACTTACATAGATGTGAATAATTCGGTAAAGATAAAAGAGGTCAGTCAGTGCTCTGGGCTGTCTCTATCTCAAAACCCTGTCAAGAACTTTAAGAGAAGAAGGTTGGTTAAACACCGAGTCATCTTAACAGCTAAACACTCACCCGGTCGAGACATTTACGATGTGTAAATCAAGGGCATCTGTACATAGTCCAAGCTGATCCAGACCTCCATGATTGCAGCTCATCTCTGACTTAGAGCTACAACTGCAGAGCATCTATAATAGTGACTTGTATACATCCTTGGACCAATAGCAATGTAGAGATAGGGAGTATAAAGCAAATATCTTTATCGGTGTAAACTAATTCAAGATATTTACTAGTAGCTCGAGTTGAAGTTATTCACCACCATACCTTAGTAGGTAGGTACACAATCATCATCACAACCAACCGGTACGTACCCCATTAAACTTCACCCCACTCACCGCCAAAATTCTGCCGTCCAAACTTTCCCATCACCGCCTTCCATGACCAAGCACCCTCCAATCTTTTCCTCCACCAGAAGCAACAGCAACACCCCCATCACCAAACTCACAAACCAAACAACCACGCACGCCAAAATGCCCCGCGAAGAGTACCAAGTCCCTACAGCCTCCGCCGGCCAGCGCGGCGCCACCCGCGAGGCCCACGAGATCCGACATGTCATGTCCTACATCTGCGGTGACTGCGGCGGCAGCGTCACCCTCGGCAAGGACGCGCTCGTCGCGTGCCCTCACTGCGCCGGCCGTATTCTCTACAAGGAGCGCACCAAGCGGTAAGCAGCAATTTTCTGCGCCTTGTCTGAAGGCCTTGTTACTAATGATGTTTGTAGAATGGTTCAGTTCGAGGCCCGATAGAAAACCCCAACGATATTTGCATTATCAAGCGCAGAAAAAACCTTGCAAGAGTATAAGGACCGAGGGTGTTGTGGCATTTTGGCATTTCAAGATGGGAGTTTAGGGGTCTGGGAATTACGTTGGAATGAAAAATAGACAATGCGACACGATTTGCGCATGACACAAGACATGGTCTGCATGATACTTGTTTGTTTCCTTCAAAGTCGCCCTGTGATATCTAACCTGCAAAACCAAACCGAATAAATCCTGATGAACCCATAGAACGCCACTATATGCTACTTTTTGTCTTCCATTATTTGTTCTGAGTGTGGAGGTACTTGGCGAAACTCGCGTCTGCCATGACGGAGTCCTCGTTGTCGCCCATGGCCGCCTGGTATCGCTCCTGAAGACCCTGCTTCTGAATCTCCTCGTCGGAATCAGTATCGTCGTCGTCGCTGGCAACGTCTGCTTCGTCCTCCTCCTTTGCTACCGGCAGACCACCAACCGACATGCCCTGCATCATCTTATCCAGCTCCTTCTCTCGAGTAGCCTTCTTTTGCTCCTCACGCTCTGCCCTCTTTCTCTCGAGCTCTGGGAGGTAGTCGCGCAGAAACTCCTGCCTCTTTTCCTCAACAGCCTCGAAGAACTCATCCACGCCAGTACCTAGTCGTGAACTCACACCGACGACACTGAGATGCGCATAGAACTCCTCCAACATGAGACTCATCGAGTTGAGTAGGCTGCCCATGTATCCGCTTCCACCGTGACCACCACCCTCGGCACCGCCGAGCTCATCAGACTCCTCATCCTTTCGTAGAGCATCCTGGAACGCTTCAAAGTCGGTCATCCACTCCTTTGCAAACTCAGCGTCCTTGACATCGGTCTTGTTGAAGACGAGAATCATGGGAAGCTTGGTCTTGTAAAGAATAGAGCAGGCGTAAAGCATGTTGGACATGAAGGTCGAAGTAGACGCAGTTCGCGGGGTATCGATAATGTAGGCAATGACAGTAGGGAAAGACGACGCTAGCGACTCGAGAAGAATAGTTCCAGAGGCGGACCAGACGAAAACCTCAATTTGACCAGGTGTGTCGACCAGAATTCTATCAATAGGTTTGCGATCGGGCTTCTCGGGGTCGGGTTGAGCACGCTTCTCAAGCAAGTTGACGATCTGATCGACCTTTGTAGCGAAGAGGTTGAGCGACGTCAAAATTCCACCGTTAGGACCAAGGTTGTACTGCTTCATAACCTCCTCATAGTTAACTGAATCGCGGATATCGATGTTGGACTCGAAGGGTACAGACAACACAGCGGGATCGAGGTTGATGACATATGGAGGAGTGTCATTCTGATGGAGGTGAGCATTAATACGTCGCATAAAGGTGGTCTTTCCAGATCCTAAGTAAAGTTAGAGACAGCGCTGCGCAGTGATCATGACAGTAACTTGCCTGCCATGCCAACGCAGACAATAGCGACGGGAGGCGAGTTCGCCGCGGGAGCCGCCTCGCCTGTAGTGGCAGTTTCGCCTGTGGAGGATGCCATAACGGAAGTGTCTGCCTCAATCTATAGGAGAGAGGGTGCAAAGTTCGGCGCTTGGGCTGAAGATTAAGGTCGGGCTTGGTGTTTTCGGAGAGAATGGAAGGAATGAAAAGTGACGAAATGGGGACTTCAAAATTTTGGGCGCGGTCAACGTTGATGTGGATGCCCCGCGCGGGGTCATTCGCTGGAAGGTAGTGGTCGATATAAATTCCAGCTGAATAAGCCTAAGATGTCTTAGTTTATTAGACTAGAGTTATCATTCAAAGATGAGAAACCATTTGTATTGGGCACTTTATCTTTGGGTAATTAGAGAATCGTGCTGGAAGGTTTAAGGCGAAAACAGAACTTTGGTCAATCTTTGAGCTCAGACAGTGAGGCTACGAGTTGAATGCTGGACTGGCAACATCGATATTCGAACAAGACCCAGTATGTAATTTTGGATATAGATAAAATCTTAATGCAAGATGTTAAACAAAGCTTGATGTCATGTAAGCTGATATTAATACACTGTTCTGACTGTTCACTCATGGCCTGGAGTTTGATAATCTCAAAATCTCTAACAAAGATCCTTGGGTCTAGAAGAAACCGGCCCCACTTCTCGGTGAAGCCCCCACTTAGATCCGACATCCCACCTCTGACCTTGAAAAAAAGTTGTCTAGCATAGGGATCTTTTACAACTTCAACACCAACAAAACTATCACCAACGACTCTCTTTCAACACCCCAACCCAACCTGCCAACACAACTCCTATTACCATAAAATACACATACAAGAGCCATTGAAGCTCTAGCCTTTTACAATGGCCGCCGACGAAACCCAAATGCCGTTTATCCGCAACCTCGCTTCAAGCGGTCCGTCTCTCAAAACCAGCTTCTCGTGGTGTCAAATCTTGCTAACTCATGCGCAGACCGCAAGTTACGAACTTCTTCTCTAGAAACTCTCACATCATTCCTCTCCACGCGCTCAACCATCTCCGACGTCGACGCCCAGAAGCTCTGGAAGGGCCTCTTCTACGCGCTATGGATGACCGACCGTCCTCTGCCCCAGCAGCGTCTCGCAACCGACCTCGCCAACCTCATCCATACGCTGAAACCCGAATGCGCTATTACCTGGCTGCGCGGCTTCTGGGCTGTTGTCGGCGCCCAGTGGACAGGCATCGACGTCTACCGTCTTGAAAAGTTCCTTCTTCTCGTCCGTCGCGTTTTCGCTTCGCATGTGCGCTTCCTCCGGGAGCGTGGCTGGAATGACGCCGATGTCGAGGCTATCGTCGGCGTTTTGGCTGAGTATCCTTTCGACAAGGAGGGTGATATGCGCAAGACCCCCGTGGGAATTAGACTGCATGCGATGGATATCTGGGTCGACGAGCTGGAGCGCGAGGAGGCGCTTAAGCACCCTGAGGCCGAGGCCTTTGTGAAGAGCTTGGGAGAGGTTGTTCTTGCGCTCAAGACATGTCCTGTCAAGCCTGTGAGGGCGCGCGCTGTTGAGTGCTACGAGGACGAGAGGTTGCCGTGGGTTCAGGCTGCCAGTGGTGATGAGCAGGAGGATGATGACGAGTGGGGTGGTATTGATGATTAAAAGGCCGATCTTTGTAGGCGCATGGCGTTAGGATTTGGGAAAATGCACTGCGGGCTACAGCCGCTTTCTTTATATGGGCTAGAGGTTGATACCATCTGAAAATATCACCACCATCTATTGTCATTACTACTAAGACTTTGAGAATGCCACTTCAAACGCCCGCTTCCGAGATACCCGTGTTATAAGCAACGTAAACTGCCCTTTTGGGTACATGCTGAATCACCACTCATTATTATAGACAGGGAGGCATATTACCAAACCCTCTGGTCTCCTCCGATAGTCTCGTCATCTTCGATGCTGATATCGTAACCCATCTCCCTTGCCTCCTGCTGCCGCTCTTGTTCCTGTCGTGCTCGTCGCCACGCATCCCACTTAGCCCGCTGCTCCGGGGTCTCCACACGAGGTTTGACAAGACCCTTCTTGCGGAGTCGTCGACGATGCTGGCGCTTCTGCTCAAACGATAGTCCCTGAATATCGATGTCGGTGATTTTGCGATCGTAGTAAAAGTCCTTGAAATCGGCGAACCAATCCGCTACTTCCTCCTTGGCTTGGTCGGCCATGATGCGTCCACGACCTGCCGTGGTCCACTGGTCCAGCTTTACGGGAATGGCGTTACCAAAGGTAGGATCGTCGACAGACCAAACGCAGGGAGTACTCCCACAGCGAGTTGGACGACAGAACTTGGCGCACATGGCTGATTCGAGAGCATACCAGAGTGCGAAGAGGAAAAGAACAAGACCGAGAAGAGTGAAGCGGAAGTATGGCTTGCGGTGGTAGAGTGGTGGAACAGGAAAATGAATGTAGGACACCGTTTTGGCATCAGAGTGCGTGATGTAGGCGAGGTCTGCGCCGTGGCTGTCGTGGAGGGTGGCCATCTTTTCAGGTAACGGCTCAGGTTTGATGATGTCAAGGAGGTTCTTCTCGGACTCTTCTTCCTTGGGTATCTTTAGTTCGGCAGACTTCTCTTCGGCTGCTTTATCCTCCGCTGCCTGGTTTTCCGCAGCCTTGTTCTTAATATTGACCTGATCAGAGAGACGTTCAATACCTCTTGCAGCAGTATGGATGCCGTAGAGGCTACTTTTAAGCGTATTGTTCATGCGTGTGAGGCGGTCCAGATCGGAGTTATCGTTGGTTTGGGGGTCGATCTGGTTAGTTCGTGTGTTGAGTTTAGTATCAAGCTCCAAGTCGAAGTCGAAATCGTCGTCAAGTGACGTGTTTTGGGGTAACTGATCCAGAAGAGCTTCAACCTGCTGAGAAGGGGCTTTACGGCCAAGGAGAACCTCTTCAAGATCATCCAATGTTGAATCCTCAATGTGATGAGCACGTTGAAGCTCTTTGAGGTCGTCTTTGACCGATGGAAGCCTTGCTGAGTTTTTAAGTGTTCCACGGCGCCGTGAAAGAGAACGAGTGCGCCTTCTTCTCGCCCCACTCGACGAAGTTCTGGTGCTAGGTTTGTCGTCCGTCCCGGGATCTGATGCTGTGTCCCTGTCGCTACCACTCATCACATGATCCGTCTTCTTATCACGGAACGATGCAGATCTTTGTCGCAGCGGCCTTTCTTCTCTCTTTGACCTTTCTTGTTTGTCTTTCACATCGAACTTTTCCACTTTGACGGTTGCAGGTGTTTCCACGTATGCGCCTGTGACCTTCGGGGTGGGCATAGTCAGGGGGTCTGGCTTTGGTGGCCGAGGTGTCGCTTCAAGATTCCTTTCATCTTCGGACTCTGGCTCTGGTGATGACGCCTTTGCAGAACCCTTTTCAGACTGATTATCGCCAGGTGCGAAGAGACTGGCTTCCGCTTCGATGCGGTCTGTGGGATCCGGCTCTGAATTCATGGATTTCTTGCTCTTAACAGATTCCGTGGAACGACTTCGAGATAGGCCAGCAAATCCGACTCTAGGTTTTGTATCAGAATCTCGGTTTGACCGATGTTGACGATTGCGCAGGCCATTGCTAATAGCAGGCAGGGGAATTGTAGATGCAGTGTCAAGTTTAGGATCTGAAGGTAAAGAAGTGGGTTTGTCACTGTCAGGCAGCTGTCGCGGCTCAGTTTCTGGTGCGGGACTAGAACTGGTAGCTCTGGCCAGGAGTCGTAACACGTCTCGGGAGTCAGTACGTCTGTGTGACAGGCCAGGTCGCGCACGATCTGTATCATCCTTTGAGTCACTATCCTCCTTGTGACGCGATTCTACACTTGGTCGCTGTGATTTGTATATAGTCACAGGCGTGTCGGGTATCCTCTCACCAATCATCTCGAAAGCAGACTTTGGCCTAGGCGGTTCTTTCGTTTCGATTTCAGTTGTTGTCTTTGTCTCTGGGATCATCCCTCGACTCGTCTGAGGTCGGTTATCTTCTGGAGAGCGTGAGCGACTCATTGCGTTTTGCTCGCGAATCTCGCCCAACCTAATTGAGGCCATCGACCTCCTGGGAATACCCTTGACCTCCCTCTGTCGTATCTCGTCCAATTTGGTGTTTCTCGGCCTCGGCGCATTTCTATCAGGTATAGGTATTTGATGCTCGACCTTCTCCTCACGCTCCCGTATCTCGTCTATTTTTGTATTATGAGGTCGCGATGGTTCAAGGGGAATATCGCTTCCTGTCTTAACCTCCCGCGACCGAATTTCGTCAAGCTTGGTGTTTCGCGCTCCAGGTGGTGCAACCCTCGTCCGTGAGTTGATATCAATCTCGCTGCCTTCGTCAAAATGAATCCGGTTCGCAAAGGGACGTGCACCCATGCGAAGCCTTGGGCTATCCGAGATCTGTAAATCCCCAGCTGTAAAGTCCTCATCTACCTGCCATGCAAAGCTTTTCTCCGGAGATGCTTCCCCATTAGGTTGTGAATGGGCTGGTTCGTTGTGATCTTCCGGATCCTCAATCGATGGCAACAGGTCGTCTATACCCGGTACAAGTGCTGGAATTCGCCCCTGATTTGTCAGGTCATCTTTCGATGGCATGTGCCGCAACAAATTCGAGCCCGTTTGTGGTCTTCCAGCCGCACTTCCTGGCCGGGACTCAGCCCTAGCTCCATTGGCAGGTGCGTTGTTCTCCTCTGCAGGCTCCTTAGGCCCGAAAGAAAGGCCCGCCCGCGACTTCCCATAGAAGCTGCGTTGTCGCGGTGATGCGATTTGGGATGGTGAGTTCTTTGCTTCAGGTATTCTAGACGCTGCGAGCGAACCTCGCGAAAAAGGTCGACTTGGTGCTTTTGTGTCCAGATGATCGTGACTCAACATCTGCCGCATCTGATTCCTTTCCCCCTCGTTTTTCTCACGCCATACTCGAGGAGCTGGACTTGGCGACGCATCAACAGCTTGGCTTCCTTCGCTTTCGTTATCGCTCTCGACTTCCTTCGTAGCAAGGCGAAAGGCATCGGACATGGAGAGTCGCTTTCGAGTGGACGAGGAAAACCCTGGCGTAGGTAGTTTGCTCTCGCGAGAGCCCAGGCTGCCGGCGCTCCCCCTCCTATCGTAGTCTGACGTTGTCGATCGCGCGAATCCATTGCTTTGTATACTAGAGCGAAGCTTCGAATTGCTTTGTTGTGACTGATCGTTCTCCTTGTTCTTGTCGATGCCCCGCGGGATGTTGCTTGCGAAAAGAGGCTTCCTGCCAGACTGCTTCACAACAAGCTGACTAGATCGCTCCATGAACGAGCTCTTGTCGCGATCCATTGAGAATGTAGTTTAGGGGTTGTATGTAATTATGGCGTGGTCGATAGCATATTATTCGTCGTCGTGGGGCAGCGCGATCATTGCATCGCGACGGCGATGACGGACAAACAGTCAGACAGACAGGTAGATAGCTGAAAGAAAAGGCCGTGAAGGTATGTTCGAGTATACAAGTTGATATTCGTACAGGTGTCGTATTTTGTACAGTAGAGAATGAAAACACCAACAGCGCGTAAAAAGTTGATTGATTAAATGTTTTTGTCGGGTCGTGGTTTAACGCGTTGTAGGGTCGCGAAGCGGCCTTGTCTTAGCGTCCGTTCCGTTGCCGTCAATGACGGTGGAGTCTCACCGTTTCCATCAACTCGGTGCTACTGCTACAAAAGGCATCGCCATATGATTCGCTTACCAATTACCTATTCTTATTTGAACATACGGATATCTCGGTGCATTTTGAGTCATCCTTGAGGTTCTCTTATTACTCTCAACTTCTCCACGTCTTTTAAAGGTTAGGTTGTTTAGGAAGAATCCCTACGGATAGCAAGTCCCGTCTCGACTTATAAACCCGTTGCGCCCTATGGATCCTTTCTGCCCTTGTCTGTGTCTATGATTCGCTGGATCAGAAATAAGCATCTGACGTTCCGCTATTTAGAAAGCCTCTACTCATATGGTAGCTGCTTGAACTTATAGATTGTCTTTCATACCACGGTTGTAATTCATGTCAGGGCGATTTTCCCCTTTAGATTGAAGAAATTTCGACTTAATATCACACATATATAGTCCAATGGTTCAAGTATATGTTAGTGGTATGCGCCATCTACCTGTCGCTCCGCAAATTCACATGATAGAGTTGTCCTTTTTGAAGTTGGCAAAGATCGTTGCCTGCCTACCAAGGTAGGTAGTTATTAACCATCAACAGTTCTCCACAACCTGCGGACTCCTTATCGACTGTGCCTTTACTATGCCTATAAAGATAAAATAAGTTGCTAGGCTTACGTGAGACGGGATGCCGTTGCCCCAGTTCATACCATTTCATCTGGTTTTCGTAATCCTATGACGACGCTTTGTGAATGTGACTCAAGTGAGGTTCTGAACTTAAAGAGCCAAACCACCACCTTCTAGTAAACTTTGCAAGAGAAAGCCGTGGGCAACACTTAATTTAGCTATACTTTTTTCTAATTGACATGCCATCCACGACTGATATTCGAACGGTTCGGCGCTTGGGTCTTCTGTAAGTTGTTCACCATCTTCTCAGCCACCACGACTAACACATCTTTAGAGAGACTGGGTCTTCTGCCTATCATCTAATGGGCCTATATCGCTGCGTTGTTGTATCAGCACGATATACACTCCCTCCGGGCACGTCTCCTTCAAATGAAGCTATACTCGCAGCTATGGGGAATCTTATCGATGATAACCCTATACTGCGAGTAGGCATCCAAGGTGAAGGTAGCATGGAAGCCCTCTTTACTCATGTTACTGAGATTAAGCTACAAGATTTTGTCGAGTTTCGCACTTGCTCTGAGGAGAATTATGAGAAGGCTCTGGAGGATGTTCATTGCTGGTGTCATGACCAGATCTGGCAGGACGTTGAGACTCGGCCTCCGTGGCGGGCGATTGTCCTTAGACCAGGAGAAACTCCTGGTTTTGAAGATGTTGTCTTTGCATTTCATCATTCTATTATGGATGGCATGAGTGGGAGGTTGTTTCATGAGAAGCTTCTGGCTCATCTGAATGATCTTCCTCCAAACCCATCATGCTCAGATGTTCTGCAATTTCCCGAACTACCAACCCTCCCTGACCCTCAAGAAAAGGTCATCGACTACACAACCACATTAGGCTTCCGGGTCTCCAAGCTCTGGAGTCGAAACCGACCTTCTTTCCTTACACCCGCGCCCAAACCGATCTGGTCTGGTGAACCCATCGACTTTGATCGCCCCCACAAGGCTCGTCTACGTGCTGTAGATATCCCAGCCGAAGTAGTTTCAAGTGTACTTGCAGCTACACGTTCTCACGGAACATCCATCACTGGTCTTCTGCACACTCTCATCCTTGTATCGCTATCGCGTCATGTCCCAGATGCGCCAGGCTTTGCGTCCTCTACACCTATGAGCATGCGCCCGTATATATCGCCCAGTGCTGACACTTCTCTCAAAGAAGCGTTGTTTGGATGCGTAACTGGCATGAACCACGAGCATCCTCCATCAGAAACCACCCCCTTTCGAAACTCACAGGGTGATATAGATGATCATATCTGGTCCTACGCAAGAAAGATCAAGACCGAGCTCAAGGAAAAGGCATCAACACTCCTAGTCAACGACGACATTCAGGCTTTAGTCAGTGTTACAGATTGGCCAGCACTATTGCAAAAGAAAGACGGTAAGCCGCGCGTCCGATCATGGGAACTTAGCAACATTGGTACTCTGGCTTCTGTCGACGGGAAAAGGAGTATTTCGCGTGCGCTATTCACGAATGGGGTCATGGTTGCTAGTGATCCTATGAGTATTAGTGTGGTGAGTGTTAAGAACAGTTCTTTAACACTGGGAATAACATGGTGTGACGGTGTTGTCGATGATGGAGTCATGGAAAATTTAGCAGAAGACTTGGATTTGTTTATGAAGCGGTTGCATGAGGTGGGAAAGATTAGTGATGCTTAACAAAGGGTTAAGATTGTCTACAGACACCATCTAGTTAGGTAGATAACAGACATTTTTCAGTAATAAATGGTAGGGCTATTGTTCATTAAAACGTATAATCCAAAAAGTTCTATTCTTCTTGCAGGTGTGCCCAGATCATCTCACATCAGTCCACCTTATATCACAACAATTCAAAGGATTCCTGTCCCAATCTATCCAAACGCCGCGCAAATTTATGCAATGAAAATTTCCCTTTATTTTAGACAAATCTACCACCCCTCGCCGGGGTTTCTTTGGCGGTTGCTGCCTCGGAAGTAGTCGTATGTAGCAGCATCAGGCTCTGCCTCATGCTGGGCAAGACCGCTGTAACCTTGAGGTCCGCCGCCCATAGCGCCGACTGAAGGCCCAGGTGATTGAGCTGGTGTTGGGCGGCCCGGTGTGTTTAGATTGCTGCTATAGGCGGGCGCTGCGGCGTTCTGGATCAGTCCCAAGCCGGACGAGCTTCCGTTGTTTTGAGAGTACAATGGGCTTCGGCCGCGGCTGATAGGCTCTGCACCCGAGGTTGTTTGCTGCGTAAATCCGGGGTGGGGAGGAGCCCCTGGGCGGTATGCTCCATAGCTTGTGTCGCTGGTGTTACTGACAAGAGACATCAGTCGCTGCTGCTGAGCCGGTCCACCTGCAAAAGGAGAAGCAGAGCGGCCAGCACCAACAGGTGTACCGGGCCGAGAATTACGTTCGCTACCATCCAGAGATCCAGGGGTACCAGGACGTCCAATCTCGCCAGGTCGACCATAGATCTCACCACCGCCATGATCCTCAGCAAATTCAGCTCGGTTTTTGTAATACTCAAAGTCCATCTGTGTGTCGGACACAAACTCAAAGCCGGGGACGTTGTTAGCACTCTTTCCGGGCCGTCCTTTCTGCATAGGATCGAGAGAAACCATGTCGGAGTAACCACTCATAGTCATCATATCGTCGGTGTTCGCGTCTCTACCATCGCTGAGACGACCCTTGTAGATGGCGGGAAGAAGATTTTGCGCGCTTGAATGAACCATAGGGGTGATCAAAGGTCGGTAAAGTGCTGGGTGACCGAATCGGTTCGCCAATCGTTCACTTCGCATTCGGTTTTCCATCGGATCAATTCCGTTCTCAGGCTTTTTAGTAACATCGACAATGTTGTAGTATGTGATCTTGGTGTTGAAAGCGCGGTTGCAGTAGATTTTGAAGATAATCATGATGAATGGCAAGGGCACCAGACTGAAGAACTCGATATGAGACCCCTTATTACCACGCACCCAGCAAGTCAACATGACTACAAGGTTGGAAAGAATCGTTGCAAAGATGAACCGATTGAAGATAACACGCCAGAACGCTCCACCAGATTCGGTCTTGGTGACAAAGCGGTAAAGAAGGAGATACTTCTTGAGCCACGAATCGATAAGGAAGTAAAGGGCTGTTGCTGGGAGGACCAAAGGCTGAATACCGGCAAAACACATAGTCACCGTAGCGTAGTAAAGGAAGTAGTTGTAATAACTGGCGTACTCGAAAGGTGGTGGGGCCGTGAGTTCGATAAGCTCTCTGGGTGTCGGGCTTGAGAACTTCTTGAGGAAGAAGGCCTGGACCAGAGGCCAGGCTTGGGCCAGATCGATAGCCGCACCTAGCTGCCGCTGTAGCAAGTAAGTCACCCAGAATGGGCTGGTGTTGCAGAGAGCTATGAACAGCCCAGATGCAATATCATGCTTCTGGATAGACTCCCAAACGTCCTGCTTAGCCGACCCAGTTGTATCTCGAACAACGTTAGACACGAAGGACCAGATGACACTGAAGATGGAAAAGATAATCAAATTGTTGAAAACGAAGAAGAAGTAAAGCTTGGCCAAAACGTGCCTTTCTCGTCCTGTCTTGGTCTGATCACCAGCCTTGATGGAAAGCCGACGGAAGATGATGGGGAGGATGAGGTAGGTCAGAGACATGATAGCTGGCGAGAGAATGCCCTGAACTGCACCCCATATCTTGGGATGGGCAGCAAGCTCCGTTCTGAATGCGGGCCAGACCTTGCCCAGATTCTGCAGGTTGACAAGGAAGATAGCGATGGCAAGATTAGGAACAATCCAGAAAAGTGTCAGGAGAGTGATCCAGAAGTTGTTGACCCAGCGTCTTCGTCCTCGCGTGCTGCTGTACAAAGGCATGTTCTCCCAGATGATGTCGTTAGGTCGAGGCGCAAGCTTGACTGTGGCACCAACCGGCTTCTTGTTGCGACAAGCATACGCGATACCATGAGCCTCAGCAATATCCGAGTAACTGGCGAAACCGTAGGGCATTGAGCCTCGCTTATCCACCGTTGAGCGCACTTGCTTGATATGAACTTCGAGGTCGCGAATTCGCTGGGTGTAGTATTCAATGGCATCCACCTTCTGACCCTTGGGATAGGTTCCATATGATCGGTCCTTCTTGGAAGGCTTGCACATAGGGCGCGCAACGGGAACGTTATTGGGGTCTTTGAGGTACTTAGCCAAGACCTTCTCAAGCTTACGAACGGCGTGATCGTGCTGTCCGATGAGATCCGGAAGTTCCTTGACGTTTCGGGCCACCGCAGTTCGAGCGAAAGATGAGTTGGGAGCGATTTGGTCAATGATTCTCGCAATGCCCTCGTCGGAGCAACCCTTCTTGGGGATATCGAAGACCTACGATTCAAAATAAGTATGTCGTGACTGCCAGATTTTTATGCTTTCCTTACCATCAAAGTGCGGGAGTGAAGACTCTTTTGGTAGTCCTCGCTCTCGAAATACTTCCGCCGGAGTTGAAGAACCTTTCTATAGTTGAACCAAAGGAAACCAATCACAATGAAGTTAAAACACCAAGCGATAACGACCTGTGACCATATTGCCGGGGCATATACGTTAAGCGGAGTAATGTTGATAACCCAGTTGTTGTTCTTTTCGCCCTGGTATTCCTGCCATCTCGTTATGTTTATGGGCAGAAGAATTCCAACACCAGTAATACACAAAGTGAGAAACATATTGCGGCACATGCGGACAAAACGGAGGAAGACGGTAGCATCCATACCGATCAAAGGCACAAGTTGCTCCTCTTTGGTATGCCATAGTGTCGTGATCCACGACCACGGGGCCTTTCCTATAGGAGGCGGTACGTGCTTCTCGTCGGCATGTTTTAACTTGGGGGCGTAGATGGCCTGGTGATAAGGTCGCAAGATCGAAAAGATGATGGCGATACCGAGTGTGATGGGAATCGAGGTAGCCAAAGCTGAGTATAGCGAGGCAGCTTGAAGCTAAGAAATGGAGGGTTAGCAGGGTGCGGGATTGATGTTGGCAAAGCCGCGAGGCGTACCTGTTCACTGAAGGGTTCCTGGAGAAGATCTAGCAACTGATGACCGGCATCCTCCTCCCGGCCATGAAGGCGGGCTGAACCATCCATATTGGGCGCGCGAGCTCCGCCCGTTGGCGAAGGCGTTGAAGTTTAACTCAAATGTGTAACGACCGTGAAAGTGTATTGCGCGGATGAGCTTCCAAGATGTCTGGTTTCGACGTTGACCACGTGTGTATGGAGTAGAATCGGCTTTAACGGCGTATTTGGGGAAGAATCTCGTATTCGCAAGGGTTGAAATGAGAGATGAGAGTTGACGAAGCGCAGTCTATGAGGATGATGAGACAGATTATCGACGTTCGATATCCAGCGCCAATTAACAGATTTATCGTCGCCAACAAAGAGCTCTTGGATAAACGAGAGTCGCTATGCTGCTAATAGAGCCGGTAGGTACGTGAGCGAGAGGATGGAGCGCCAATAAGGGGCGAAACGATCGAGATGGCGTCACGCAGAAACAAGCGACGATGATGGAGAAAGGATAAAAGAAAGAAACAAAGGAATTGAGTAGTTTCCGATGATACGGAGAGATAGCAGATAACGTCAGGCGAAGGAGGTAAAGAAGTAAGTTAAAGGGTAAAAGTAGGGCTGGGGGTGGAGGGCCTGTCCCGACTAAGGACTATCCGTAAGGAGCCATGACATTGACATGGGATGGGGATGGATATCGGTATGGATCCCCATTATCATGGGGGAGACACTTTTTCTTTTTGGGGGGAGAAGAGCCAAGGCCAAAGTGAACGCCAGAGCGAAACTACCTAGCAAAGTACCTTAGGAAGCCATCAACGGAAAAAGCTTGGCAGCGAATCTCACCCAAGGCCAATAAAAAGTCCCCTGTTTTAGAGAGCTGCAGCCAGGCGCTAGTTGTCTTGATTGTTATGGAAGACGCCGTAGAATGATCGAGACTGCTGGTGATCATCGCTGTCAACTGATCTATTCTACGATTATGCTCCAGCAGTTGCAGAATTTTACAACAACAAAAAACATCAACACTTGACCTCGTACTACACCCACGCATGAACGCCCTCCAAACGCTGATTCGTCCCTGGAAAAGAAGACAATCCCAAAGGTCACCCTCTTTTTTTTGTTTACCCTGGCACGCGGCCTCCGTGGGGAGAATACGTACCGAACTGTAGGCCTGCTGCTATTTTTGACGCCTACCGACCCGCTGTAGTGGAGATCCTCTTCAACTGTCGCACGGGCCGGGGAGCCATTTTGAAGCCTCAGCAGCCAATCATGACTCTTCTCTTAGCTTATGCATTCGCCACGCCCACTCGGTCTTTGCCCCTGCATGGATTTCATGGATCCCTGGATGGTTGTTTTTTTGCCCTGAAGAAAACTGATGGGAATACGAACAAACCACCGCTTCTGCTGCAGCGTGGTATTCCATAAAAGGAAAGTGATGGGATGTTTGCTGCAAAGGAACTTTGGTCAATGTTCACATCAACGTCGACGATCGATCTGCGTTACGCATGCTCTTTCAGATCCTTTCAACTTGTCTTTCAACGCGGCCTTTCCAAGACATGACACGCATTGTTATTCTGTACCTGGCATGAATTAATATAATATTGAGCCCAGCAGCAATTTGTCCTGTGTCATCTGTTTCTGACACTGGCGCCCCTACCGCCTTGAATCTTACTTTTCTTACTCCGTACTCACCCTAACAATTCAACTCCCCTTCCTCCCCATAATTCCCATCGTCCAAACTCGAATGGATCCTACACATCATTAGCATGCCTCAATGATGTACCGGCGTCCTATTCGCCACTTCGATTATACCAAGTAAAATAGTTCATGTTCAATGACATATCCGTACAGATATGACGCGCAACCGATCGCAATTGGGAAAACAAATCCAGTCAAATCGGGAATTTCAGAGTCGTCTCAATAATGGAGACTTTCAAGCTACCAAAGTTGTTGAAGCCTCTGAAACCACTAACCAGGAAAAATAAGAGAAAATTCTCTTTTATCATGTCTTCGCATGTATGGCTTTAAAGCATGTTGCGACCGTAAAACATTAGATCACACGAAATAGCGTTATGTCAGAGACTAGACTCGGTTGTAGAAGCATTATAACTACGAGAAAAGTCCGGTGATAAAAACAGACTACAAGCCGATGCCCAATTCACTGGATGTAAGTTAAATCTTTACCTTACCAGCATAATAGCTCTCGATATTATATGAGCTCAGTTGTATCAGCAGCAAGTATCAAACAACACATCTGCAACACAGCCGAACTCTTGTGTAAGCCGTGAGCTGTACTCGATCACTTATAACAAGCTTTTGGCTTGCACCGGAAAGACAAGACTGTCATCCGCGAGTATCTTAAAATGAGCTTTTGTCTAAATTTAACGTTATGACAGCAAACAAAGAAGATCAAAATGAAGCATAAAATGGTCTTGTAGCTCAAGCTTTTGAGTTGAGATAACATCGTAAGTCATTCGATTTAGTGATGCTCTGCAGATGCTTGTATCCATCTCTTCCTGAGATATTCACCAAGTGATCTCCAAGTTTTTTGCATCAATTGCAGATTTGTGTCGAGGACTTTGTAGTTGCTAACAACTAACGTATGGAGGATCATCCTGATCGAGTTTCCACTTCTGCATCCACCTCACAAACAGAATCTTCAGCTTTTGGTGACCTTTGGTGTTCCGTTACGTCTCAGTGGGGTGAAACGTCAGCGTTTTGCTCTTAAATGCCATGAGGATCCCTGTTTTGCACGTGTGGATTTCATGGATACAATGAGTATCAAAGCTGACACCTAGCATTGATGATGACAGAAATACTTAAGCCATTTTAGTGCCGGCTGAGCCGGTACTTACCTGAACCTTGTTATCCCATCGGCCAAATGGTCAAGCTTTTTTTGTAAACCGCCGGGCTGTGTAGTATCCCGTCTTTCCAGCTAGCTAGTAGTAAGCGGGTACCATTAGGAATCCGGAGCCAGCGCTGTTGAAACACAAAAATGGATATGATCCTAGTGGCTGTTAAGACCTGTAACTTGATAAGAGCATATAGGATCAATTCAATGTTGAGACCATGAGGCCATAAGATACTGACTGCGGATGATGCTGTGTCAGATAAATTCTGTGCTAAACCTGTCACAGGGTAGGTGGGTGAATCTAGTCTAATCATCCAGTTCGAGGCTAAGATGTACTTCAGCTCTTAAGAACAAGCCTTGCAGCAAAGCCGTACCTATAAAGATCCGATCTTCTCGACGAGACTGTAGATATCTTGAACGTTGTATTAAGCAAATAAGTTGGTAAAGACATGCCGGCTCGAACCCCACTTCTCCGGAACCGGTGACGTTGGATGCCGAAAGTGCCAAGCTTTGATGAGACCGGATGAATGGACATCTGGTGCAACAATTACTCCGTACTCAGTCTCTTTTTATTCTCCTTGAAAACAGGTCGGGGATGTGGCTAGAGATAAATGACCTGGCGCCAACTGACCTTGAAGCGGATAGCGACCCTGGAATATCCTACTATGTTACTGTTCGAACTTTCGTAGGGGATTGAATCATGGTGGCTGCTTATATTCTTGGGCATAAAATGGTTAGAAGTAATTATTAATAACTGAGCCTCAACTTATCGAGTCTGCTTGATCTAACAGGATGTATATTGATTGATCTCTACCCCCACAAACCCCTTTCCAATGTTGGTCAATGACAGCAAATTCGACTTGCAACCCTCGGCGCTTTAAAGGGAACCAAACCGTACATCATACTATGCAGGAGGAAGTCGCCAATAGTACAAGACAAGTAGAAAAGAGGTATTTTAGTACCTTGAGCATTCGAATGTATCAACACTAGGGAGTCAAGTCGTGCGCTTTCTGTTCCGATCCTTCTCGATGGCCGAAAAACCCGTGACACTCTTTTCTCAAGTAAAATACTGGTATTTCGTTGCGGTAGAGTTTCATGTTTCTTTAACTGATACTTAGAAGATTGAACAATCGGCTAAAACCAGGACAAACTGACAGCTCAACTAGCTGTTCGAGTACAAAGCCTAGCAAGGCTGTTATTCGGGTGACTTTTGCAGGATTGATGGTAACATGCCATGTTGAAAGGCGGTAGACAAATCCAATGGATACCATCTTATATCGAATTGGGAACAGTGTTGGTTTGTAACGCGGTCACGATAGCCTCATTGGTCGGCTACATCGGCTTCTCGTAGGCTCGTAGGCTCGTAGGCTCGTATATAGGTTTTGGTGGGCAGTAGGGGTATTGCCTGCGTTCGATATCTGAACTGTGACTGAGGTTAGCCTGGTTGATTCAATTCAGGCGAAAGAGTAGAAACAACAGACGGGATATAGCCACCCAAAGAACATCCAGAAGGCCGGCAATAATATCGCGATGGGGGCCCCAGAGGTAAGTGATGCAAATCTGTGGAGGAATGTCAGTGATGATCCGAAAAGAGGACGTGGAGATCAAAACAGGATAGGACTGGAGCCGAAGTAGCTCAGGACCACAAGTCGCGATAGGAAGAAACAAGTTTGAATGCACTTACATACATGACATCTGGGGTAATGCTGTCCTTTTAGGTATTTTGTCAGTTGAAGAGAAGAAGAGCATAGCTCCTGTCGATTGTCCTTATCCTTTCAGGAGTAGTAAGTTGAAGAAAAGAAGAGTGACCGTGCACCAACAAACCTCCAGCTGTATTACCTTACTTTAGTACCTTAGTTATATCTTGCTTCCTGGTAACTTCTCTGTTTGAATTGTTAGGCTGACCGAGGAAGGACAAGGTCATCTTAGCAGCCCTACAGAATACACAATTATAGGAAGGTTCGGCCATCCCTCTTGCGTTTATATTTGATTACAAGGGACCCAAGGGAAGGCTCAAACCCTTAGAAGCAGACCTAGATAAGGTAGGTACAGTGGGCGAGTAAGAGTTCTGGTAGTTTCCTCTCTTCTATACTTTGCCTAACTTTACTAAATTCTACTAAATTCCACCAATTTTATATAATTTACACCACTCTATTAAAACTTAGTTTAAAATTCTACTAGGAGTCTTCATAATTACTATAGGTTCCATATCTTCATATTATCATTATTGTTAATATCAACGGAGCACTCGATATATCCCGAGCTGTCTCATTGTCGAAACCTTTGTACAAAACTGTAACCAAGGCCGTGAATTACAAAGGAACATGTGAATTTTCGAAGTGGTTGATAATGATATATCCGTAATCCTATATGATATCTGGTATTCAAGATAGATGAATGCGTCTCCATTCTCTTTCTCAATGCTTGCCTCTTTTCTGAACCCTGCCTAGCCTATTTGTGTTCCGAGAGTGTTCAATTCGACTAGTGTTCAGCGCGTGCTACATGGGCTATCATAAAAGCTGACACAATATACACAAAGGCACCGAAGCTTAGCTTTGCTTTCCAAAAAGCTTTGGTCAACGGGTCATTGGTCTCAGGTGTGCTAGAGAAGATATTCCAGCTTCTTTGGTCAATTGCTACCAGTATTGCCATTGTGTGCACAATGACATGAAGACCCAGCCATAGTCTGAAACAGCCCTTGTGGGAAAGGTAGTACCATGCGTGGCTGATGTAGCTGAGATGCGATGGGGCAGTCAGAACTGGGTCTCTGTCACAGTAGGCGCGGAAGCACATTGTTGCTATGAGGCCAGATACGATGGCAACGACTGTGAGGAAGCCCATCTTTGAAGTTGTGGTTGAGAGTGAACCAAAGTGTGAAGTTCCTGAGGTAGAAATTCCGTGAATAGGAGTCTGCAGAGAAGAGTATTAGAAGCTTGTAAGCGGGAACATTTGAATTGGTTTGCTTACAGATGGAAACCGTGTGTAAGTGCAGTTGAAAGGTTGAAGTAAAAGTGAGAATGTAAGTGTATTTGAAGAGTTTGGCGAGCAGACAAAGAACTGGGGAGTGAGATGCTTATACTGGAGAAGTGGAAAATTTTCTCTTAACTTTTCTGTTGTAGGGTTGAGGGCATTGTTGCCTAGGCAGAAGTTGAGTTTTCATCTTTGGCTCTGAGATTAGATCGAGTAGGCTTGCCTCCAGAATCTAAAGCGAAGTAAAGTTCAATGTATTATGCATGATACCCCAAAATTTCAGAAATAACGCTATTCTTTTGTATGCGCGTAAACTTCATCTATCCCACAAACTCAGTAGATTAGAGGTGTGCATGGAATCGGCCAAATAGACACTCGAAAGATCTTAAGTCTTGAGAATTTCTGTAGAGCATAGGTCTTGAACTTACTGAGGCCACGGAAGTAGTACCACTGGTTGTTCTCCTAACACAAAAGTTGTAACCGAATGTTGTTATAGTGAGGTGTAATGGAGGGAATAGGGGTACAGCAAAAGACATTCGACGGCAGCCACGGACTCGGGGATAGAGTGGAATTGAAGTAGCCTGGCGATATTTACCTAGGATTAGGAGTTAGAGTCGATACTTGGCTTTGCCTCAGGGACAGAGGCCAAAGCCAAACAGCCATGTCGCAGGGTCAGAGATTGAGTCACCCATAGGTGGTCACGGAGTCAACAACGTGGGGTTCCTGTTCACGGTTACAAAAGATGGAACCAATATATATCCTCAGATATCAAAGTCATCGTCTAACAGTAAGAATCTGGTGTAGTAGCGGCGTATTACTCTCGATCCTGATCTTGCAGACCTCCACTTCGTGTATCTCTGCAAACTTGGTGGCTCCGGCCTCGGCAGTAGCACGAACTTAACTTCAGATTCTCAGCTAATAAGCTTCAAATCATGAAAAGCTTCGCCCTACAGCCCTCAACTGTAATGGTATAAACACGAGTTCTCTGCTTGTTGATGCTAACTGCTTCAAAATTCCTTGACCTCACTCTTCCATCTCTCAACCACGAACACCTAAATCACGAAATCATACCCGAAGCAAGTACTTCAAGCTACATATCAACCAAACCCTTATATATCTCATCTCTGGATATTCGAAATGGAGTTTGCAGGGCCTATCTGGGCTCTATTAAGCCAATGGAGAGCCCACGTCATCCCTGGTATCCCTGGTATCCGCGCACCACCTGCTCCTCCTCACTGGAACCCGATTCGCAAAGCCATACACTACACATTCAACAAGCGATGCTGGACTATCTTCTTCGAGCTTGCGGGTTATATCGGAGCGATGAAATTTTTCATCAGGGTGGCTCATGGGCGACTGTTTGAAATACCCATTCATTCGTTTGCTGAGTTAGTTGCCTCGCTTATAAGCCTTGTGGTCATCTCTGCTTGGATCACGGCGTATGAACCATGATATGTTTAGGGTGGAACCGATTGTTCGTGTGGTTGGGGGCTCAATCTTCAGTCTAGAACGATGAGCGTATTACTTATAGGCTCGAATCAACCAAGGAAACACCAAACCTGTCCGAATCACACATTCGCTACTCACCTTCACCTCACTCTGCTCTTCACATCTTCGCGGGGCCAGTTTCTCTCTCGCGTTTACAACGAATAGCAGACAATAGCCGCGAGTTGCCTATATCTCTGCGGAGAGCGAAAACAGTTCTCTATACTATAGGAAGCAGATTGATAGTAAACTCATCCAACCATAAGTTTCCTGCAATTTTGTCTTACAAGACTACCAGTCCTTTCTCTTGTTCAGGGTCTACTCCACTTGGTCGGGGCGGACCCCAACAGTGCCGGTCAAATAAGGAAACAATGGGTCTTCGGCACTTAAAGGCCCTGCTTTGCTAGTCAAGCTGGACCAACAAACGATTGACTCAGAACATGGGAGGCAAATGAATGCAAGCAATGTTTACTACCTGACGCATGAATATACATATAAACCCTTGAACCAGGCAGATACCGGTAAAGTTGTTCCTTTCCCGGCTCCCATCTGCTATTTTCGCCGTCCTGTCCTTAAATCATGTTCTGCTTAACACTCATAAACCGTTATAAGAGATTAAAGAAAAGTCTGTAGGTCCGGATCACTGCTGGGCCTCAACGGGACCCTGGCTTCGCGTCTTGCGTGCTGTCTTTCCAACAGTAGGGACAACCTTCTTGTCCTTCTTGGCGGCCTTACCATTCTCTTGCTTACCGTTCAACGGAGCGTCGTCGGTAGCCGTAGGCTCGTCTGCGACGTCTTGGACACGGGCCTTCTTTTCAACGGGCTCCTCTGATGAAGACTTCTCTGCGGCAGCGGGAGCAGAGGAGCCATTAGTCGCGGCCGGGGGCTCCTCGGCCTTGCGCTTTTCACCAGCGGCGACTTCGGCAACATTGTTGACTTCAGGCTTGCTGGCGCCGTTGATGCCTGAGGGCTTGTCATCGGTAGGCTTGTCTGTCATGGAGACATCCTTCAGAGCAGAGGTAGGAGGCGCGGAGGCCGTATCAGCATCTGTAGTGATAAATGCGTTCTCATCCTCGTTCTTTGGAGATTCCTTGGGCTCCTCTTCGATGTTGAGCACGGGTCGCGGGGTACCGCCAGCTGGAGTCATATTGTTGATGGGCGTCTGTGGCACAGAGGCCATCTCGACAGGCTTGGGCGGGGCGCTGAGACCGCCAGCACTACCAGTCGGCTTGCTCTCCTCCGAATTGGCTGTTTCTAAGGAATCTTTCGTGGTGTCCATGGTGGGAGCGCCAGCCTCGGCTTCGGGGGCCGTTGGTTCGGGCGCGCCAACTAGCGAATGTCAGCTCAATGCTCGAAGCCGCATCATGGAAGTCTCGACAAACATCGCAAACATGCCAATTGCACAGCGCTACATGTCGCGCGATGAAAGTGAGGCCATTGACATGGCTGGCGATGGAACATACCTTTGTCTATGGCTGGAGCGATTCCGTCCGACATGATGATGACGTAATAATTGCTGTCGCAACTCGAGTCTGGCTTATAAGCGCAAGTGTAGGTACGCGACACGGCAAAGTCAACAATGGGTGAGATATATATGCAATACTGTTGTTAGGATCGCGGGAGTGATAATGGTGCGTCACGATGTTGATGGAGGAAAGAAGTCAAGTTGGGGATGAGACACGGAGAGCATAAGTGAGGTTGGCGGCACGAGGTCACGACGGTTCCACCAAGCCATCCCCATCCATAGCTAGAAACAGAAACAGCAGAGCAGTGAGAGAAGCCAGAAGAGCAACTGGGTATGGGTAGCTCCGAAGCGGAGGGCGCACAAACAATATCGAGGTTCCTCGCCCGCGAGAAATGAGGGACGAGGAACATGGACGGGATGGACAAGGGCTAGGAAACTGGTAGAGAGGTGCACGCATCGGGCCAAGATCCAAGCGCCCTTTCGTCACTAGTCTGCAACTCTGTGGACTGTGAGATTAGCCCAAGGAACACCCGTACGTGACGGTGTGAACTTTGACGATCGGGACGGACTTGGTCGTCATCTTGGATTGGATCCCCAGCTGCGAGCTTCCTTGTTCTTGTTCCCCGCAAGTCTCAAGAAAGCTTTGGTGGGTCTGCGGTCGAGAGCCTAGAGAGCTTCGTTAGACCAAAGCCACCCGATCTAAAGCCGGAACCAGTGAGACACGGGTTTAGTATCGGTACTTGATAGGAGCGAGGTTGGTGAGGGGGTTCTGTTCTCTGCGTTGACTACCTGCGCGGTAGAGAGAGCTGCGATGGAGCGAGTAAGTGATATCGAAGCTGCCGGATAGCCACGACGTAATAGTGATAAATCATGCCAACGATTTACCAACAGCTGCAAAACAGCATCAAATGACTCTCATGCCCTCGAGCTTACCCCAGCATGACATGACGGCAGAACGACAATCCCAAGAAATGACCTGCATGTTGTGGGTTCCAAAACCGTGTTAGCAGATCGACATCGGCCAAGCCAAAAGACTTGTACCTCACCAGCCACACCAAGTCACCACCACCACAGCCACATCCCAATTCAGGGGCACTCGTGCAATCTGGCTCCCGCTATCGTGAGCTTAGTCATTTTTGGAATGCCCCCCATCGCCAGCTTCAAGGTGTCCCCTTAGAGTGGCTTGACGCGAATAACGACAAGGCATCCTATCAACGCGAACGCCCGAATTTCCCACGCTCCTTTTTCGCTCGAGATTCTACCTCGACTTGCATCTTCTTCAGGTTATCTCTTCACCTCCCTGCCGTATCCTTCGAATCGATATCCGCCCCCTTTTTACAATCCCCGTCCATCATGGCTGCAAAGGCGAACAAGTACTCGGTTATCTTGCCGACGTACAATGAACGAAAGAACCTGCCCATCATCACCTGGTTGTTGAACCGCACCTTCACTGAGAAGTACGTATATTTTTATCTTCCATCTCGGCCTTGAACTCAAGGCTAATTGGCGTAGTAACCTCGACTGGGAACTCATCATCGTCGACGATGGATCCCCCGATGGAACCCAGGAAGTTGCCCAGCAGCTCGTCAAGGTCTACTCCCCACACGTCCTCCTGAAGCCCCGAGCCGGCAAGCTTGGTCTCGGCACGGCCTACGTCCACGGTCTCCAGTTCGTCACCGGCAACTTCGTCATCATCATGGACGCCGACTTCTCGCATCACCCCAAGTTCATCCCTCAGATGGTCGCTCTCCAGGAGAAGGGCAACTACGATATCGTCACCGGCACCCGCTACGCTGGCGACGGTGGTGTCTTCGGCTGGGATCTCAAGCGCAAGTTCGTCAGCCGCGGCGCCAACCTGTTCGCCGATACCGTCCTGCGCCCTGGCGTGAGCGACTTGACTGGTAGTTTCCGACTGTACAAGCGTGCTGCGCTGGAGAAGGCCATTGCTACCACCGAGAGCAAGGGATATAGTTTCCAGATGGAGCTTATGGTCCGCGCAAAGGCTTTGGGCTGCACTGTTGCTGAGGTTCCTATCTCGTTCGTCGACCGTCTGTACGGTGAGAGCAAGCTGGGAGGCGATGAGATCGTTCAATATGCCCAGGGTGTTTTCAACTTGTGGCTCAAGGTCTAAGGATGGGAATGATAGGCGCAAAATGAACACATCATGTGGGATGGGGGCGTTTGGGGAAGTATAGTACCGTTTAATCTAATATCACGTTTCTTCGTTACTTGATGCCCTTGGATAGAAGTTTGATTTGTTTTTTGGCTTGCAGTCTGGATGGGTATCTACATGTTTCGTCCCCCTGTCACCATGATAGTCTGACCTGTTACATACGAAAACAATGGACTCGCCACGGCCAGTACAGCGCTCGCAGCCTCCGTCGCAGTACCTGCTCTCCTAAGCGGAATATCTGCATGAGCAGCATCGCCAGCAGCCTGTTTCTGCTTGGCCGGGATGCCCAGCACGATCTTCTCACCATCTGGTCCAGTGACGAACGCACCATCCTCCTTAGCCGCGGTCAACCTTGTGAGAATATGTCCAAACGCAACAGTATTCGCCCTCACGCCGAACGCAGGTCCCCACTCCTTTGCAATCGTCTTGGTGAAGCCTGTAATGCCCGCCTTTGCCACAGAATAATTGAGTTGTCCTGCGTTGCCGTGCACACCTGATGTGGACGAGATGTTAACAATGCAGCGAGGAGCGCCATCGCGAACTCGGAAATAAGGCGCTGCGGCTCGCACAAGAGCGAAAGGAGCGGTGCAATGCAGGGCCATAATGGTATCCCATTGCTTGTCCGTCATCTTGTGAATGACGCCGTCCCATGTATAACCTGCATTGTTGACGATGATATTGATTTTGCCATCGCCAAAGTCCGCAGCGCTCTTTACCAGAGCGTCGATATACTCCTGCTTAAGGATATCCCCAGGCACAGCTCGAGCCTTGCCGCCAGCTTTGTTGATGCTATCAGCAACAGCATTGCATTTCTCTATTAGACATGAAGTTAGATGGGCATGTCTCGTGATGGTGAATTGAGTCACTCACCTGCATCAATATCCGCGACAATGACCTTTGCACCCTCTTTAGCGAATAACATTGCTGCTTCTGCGCCGATTCCTTGGCCGCTGCCAGTGATGATGGCTACCTGGCCTGTGAGAAGACCTTGTGGGTAGTTGAGATGACCAGCAAGTTGGCTAACGCGATCCGACATGTTGGCAGTATTGATTAAGTCTATAGAGGTCAAGAAATGAGAATTCGAATTGTTGAACAAGAGCGACAAGTCGTGGATATTTCCCCAGATCCAAGCCTTTAATGATCCTTGAGATCAGCGGGATCTACGTCCGTGCCGAGGTTCAGCGGCCGGAATGTGGGGTAGCCCCGGACAAGGAGGTTCAACTTGGTCGACTAATATTATTTACTCGATATCTATCCGAATAGTTACATATTTAGTTAGAAAGGTCAATCAGAAAAGGGTTGGCCTGTAAGTGTGCAGTTGGGTGTTGGAAATCTTTTCCAAAATGTGATGTCCTTTGAAAAATACCAACCTAGTAAAGGTTAAGCCACTCTGTCTCGAAGGGAAAGCTCCAATATCTAAGGTAAGGGCCATCATGAGATGTTTGAGTGTAGGTACCTATTTGGTTGTAGAGTCCATTATGGATGTCCGGTCGTTCGGAAAGCGCGATACTAAAGATCATCACCTTCGTCTCCTCAAATGGTCTCTCCCATGCACAGCTTGGCCTTCACTTACAAGCCTCACCTTTCATCCATCCCATAAAGAAATAATCTCAGAATGTCTAGCAACTCGACGCATCCCTTTCGCCTCCAAGATCTTCCTGTAGATATCTTTTTGATCTTCATAGAACATCTGGAGCTGTACGACTTGTTCCTCCTCTCGCAAACTTCCAGAGCCATGCGATATTTCGCAAAAAGAGACTGGAGAGCCGAATTAAGCAACAAGACCAGAAGACATAAGCTCAATTTCCTTTCTAGTCTTGCTTACGCCTTGCCAGATCGCTGGGCGTACGGAGCCTGCGTTTGTCTTCACGAAGTCGATCCCCACGATGCCCCAGCCGCAAACTCGGCCAGATGCGACGACAACATGACGCGGAATTGGTGTGGTTCATACAGGCTCCAGCATCACCATGTGCAGTTAGCATTGAATTACGCGCGTCGTGGTGGATTGTATCGAGACGCACTCAACATGATGCTTTCTACTTGTAAGATAAGCTACAAACATGCGAAGGGGGCACCATACATCAAATACAGGGCAGCGCCCACGATTGTCGATGGCCGCTTTCACCTTCTCGAGAGTTGGGAACTAACCGCAACAGATGTTTTAGCCCTGAACCAAGGATGGCATACACCTATTACATTTAACTTGTGTCAACACATGTACATCCGTGGGCGCGCAATGAAAGATCCATGCTACAATACGGGGCTGTACGACTGGTTTTTGTATGGAGAATACGCGAAACAGATACCGCCAAGGTCACCGCCAGGACGCAGACAGATAGGCGCATGTGTGTTCTGTTGTACGAGCTACTCTTTCTCGACGCTTGCGGCGGAACATATTGGGGTTCAAGCGTTGCACGACTATGGTTCGTTCAGTCCGCCTGATGGCAATATTTGGAGAGAACGATGGCCAGACCGGCCTCGTGGTGGGCGTGTGTCACATTTCTTTGGGTTTCGTATCAGGATATACCCATTCCATGGGCTTATAGATTTCCAGCTCGGAAAGCTCGATGATTCATCTGATGTCGGGCGTCTCGACACATACCATATAGAGCGTTTTGCCGTATCCGCATTCGGGCGCCCGACTTATCTCTCCGTCGCTCAGCAATCGGTTGATCCTGAGGTAACTAACTAATCGAAGCCTCCCCATCAAACCAACCGAACTACCCTTCGAAAAACAGGTCGACGGTCACCTTTATATGGCCAAATATCCGGGTATCACGAAAGACAGCTCTAACAAGCGAAGCTTCATGTTTGGAGCTAGTACCGGTCAATTACGACTACAGTTTAAAATCATTGTTTGTCTTTTCCCATCCCGCAGACGATGCTTCCAGACCGGCCACTCTCTCTGTCAGCCTGATCTTCATGTTTTTGTGTCTCTCGGTACACAATTCGTACATAGTCGACAAGTTGAACAACAGCGTATGCGATGACCGCCCTGATTCGACGAGTTCCTCCAAGATTGCTCGTCCCTGAGAAAGTTTAGCGTTTTGTTAATTACTTAGCCAGTTAGTCATTTAATGGAACATACCTCTTGTATTCTTCCAAGATATAACAAGCATACTGCCATGTTGACTCCGACCATCTCATCGTCCATGCTTTCCTTTAACTCCTTCCATACCTCAAGCGCGCTCTTATACTCAGCATCCGCCATGTCAGAAAGCGCAATGATGAGCTTTTCCGCATTCTCATCACTGGCGACGGCTTGGCGTGCACAAACCCTGGCGCTGTCTGAATCGCCCAGGTGCAGCCACATTAGTGCCTTTGTGAGTGCCATCTTTCCGTCGCCCACGTCCCGCAGGGTGTTCAGATGATGCGCGGCGCCCGTCAGATCCTCAAGCTCAATAAGAGCCCCTGCAACTTGAATACCAAGGTCGTGGAGGCGGGCTTTCCAGAGTTCTCTTGCTGAGTTATCGTGCTGAGTGGCTGCTTTGTTGATGCGGTCACGAGCCTCGCGGGCAAGGTCGTGGTAGCTCATGACAGCTCGTCGATAATCGCCAAAGCCAAGAGATTGAAGTCGTACATTAAGAACTCGGAGTTCCCAAGGTGCTAGATGCTCTCCAGTTGTATCATCTACATACTTTCTGATATCGTTCAGATCTTCCAAGGCTTTTACCTCCTGGGCAGCCAGGGGAGTTGCGTCAATCAAAGTCAGGCATGCTAGCCGAGTGTAAAGAAGCTCAAATATCCTCTTGTAGTCTGTAGGATCGATACTCCCGTTGGCTCCTGAGCCTGTGAGCTCCTGAACTGCAGCAATAGCAGCTGCTCTGAAGTGGCCGTTGGCAAGGAGCTCTTCGATGGGTGCTTCAGGGTCAGGCTGCTTCTGTGGGTTACGGAAAGCGACAGGGATGTTGAGGGGAGTCAGTGGGTGGTAGATCTCTGGTCGGAGAAGAAATGAGAAGTCTTTTGGCTTCGCTTCACCAAGTTGTGAGACTGGTGTCGCTGTGGATGAGCGTGGATGAGGTGACGAGATCCTGTTTCGATGTGTGGCTACACGATGCTGAGGGGCAACTTGCTGTGGTGAGAGTAGTGGGTCACTGCAATCAGAGTCAACGTCCGCGAAGCTTCAGAATTTGCATGAGTGCTCACTCATCAAGATCGAGAGGTCCTTTAGTAGAGGATCTAGGCCGAGCTGAAATAAAGTTAGCAGTGATAACGCTCCGATGTTAACGATGCTTGTCTTTGAGCGTGCTGCAACAACCAACGGCAAGAAACCTTCAGAAACATACTCTTGGTAATAGACTTATTTCTTGAGTGTCCTTGACTCCCTGTTCTTTGCGGTTCACTCATGGTCTTTTATTTGATGATTTATCACTGTTCTTTGATGAAGTGAAGCCGTGAGCTTGCTACCTCATGGGATGTGCGGATAATCATCGGGTAGCAGCGGCTGACAACGTCAACTCTCGACTTCCCCCATTATCACGGGTTTCAGGGACCTCCTGCAAACAACTCACACTACTGGGGAAACCCTCAATGGTTTGATTATGTACGATTTTGAGCAATCTATATAATTATTCCAAGTGTAATCATGTTCAAAACCTCTCGGTTTCGAGAAAATGCCTTCCAAAAGTTGGCCACCTCAGCTACCAATCTAGCAATCCATCGTCAAGCAATCAGTGGTATTTGCGATGCTTGCACCCCTTGACACGCACAGTAAACCCAACCTTTGTCCGACTAAAGCAATAAAGACAAAGCCCCTTTGGCTTCGAGCCATGCAGAAGTCTCTGGACACGCTGTTCTTCAATTGCCACTGCCCGCAGTTAGCTTTCCCAAACTAGTTTGTGAGACTGGGTGTAGCTTACAGCAAAGTCTCAGGCCAAGCACTTTGTCCGGCATGCCTGCAATGTAGCCCAAGTGAGATTCCTGTAGCTGTTTGACAAGTTTCTTACTAAAGCTAAAGAAAGCATCTGAGTCCTTGAACCAGAATGCTGCAGTTGTGAGATGCCAAGTCTCTTCTGGGTCGTCTGTCGAGGCATACTTTGCAAACCAATACGCAACTGCAAAGGTGAAGCGCGGAGCCATATCGTACTTGTCAGCAACGATGGCAATCTTTTGGATCTCGACCGTCTCGTAGTTCTTTGCCGAAGGATCGGCCCCGTACAGCGCCCGAATGGTGTTGTAAAAGGCTTGGGCATCGTCATCTGGCAGCTCGAGGACCATTTCAGAATCTTCATGCTGCATACTTCTCAGGCGATTTCCTTCCTCGAAGCTGGGTCCGAACATTACGGAAAATACGGGGGAAATCTCGCAAAGAAAGCTGGACGTTATCATGAAGTATTTTCTGCTGGGGCCGACTGCCAGAACCAAATCTCCCTTGGGGATCAATTCCTCGACGATGGGCGGATCTGAGCTTTGCAGAAGATATTGGTCTTGGTTCAGCTCAGCAGACTGCTCTAACCCCGAGTTAGTACTTGACCAAGCATAGCGTGCGGATTGGAAGAAGGGTGTGTTGTCGTTACCCAGAACGGGGAAAGGGCCTTCGATGGGACACATCTTGTGTGGAGGAAGAGTAGAATGCAAGCGGTGGGTTTGAAGCTGTCCAAAATGTTGAGCATTGCCCATGGTAGATATACTTGACGGTCCGGCTTGGAAGTGGGTGATTCAGGCTAAGTTCGTCTCAATGGCTCATAATCAGGCCCTGGTTCGTCATATCTTCACTTACAGTTCCACCTTACAAGAAGAAGAAAGCAGTTGTCATAGTGAATGGGGAACTTCTAAACATGGGTCTAGTTAGTTCCAGGTAGTGAACTGTGAAAGCCTCTAGCGATCAGATCATGCTTGTGGGTTTTACTAAAAGCTCATCGTTTTGAATACATGCCAACATCTATACAGTATTAGTTCAAGACACAGTCTCCATACCAGCACTCTAGCTAGAGATAGCTAATCTACCTCGCAGAGCCGTTATCTTGAACTTGTTTGGGCTTGTGGCAGAGGCAGTATGACTTTGAGTAGCCCCAAGAGCAGAGAAGAGTACAGAGTCAGGCACGTAGACCTGAACAGGAGTAACTTCTGGATTTATTTATCCGATCTAATAAAAGGTCGTTTGCTGTTCCATATGTATTGTTACTGGTGTGCAAGCAGTGTCGCTGTATTTCACCCAGTGCCAAGATACTTGCACCGTTTCTCCGCCTGCGCACATCCTCCCAAGCTACTCGTGCCCAGCTTTTCAATATAAGGATAAACAACCACGCTTCTCTTTCCTCCTTCATCTTCCACTCTTCTCAGCGTCATTTCTCCATCCGTGAGTGAGCAGAAAATGAACGTTCCTTCGGCCCCTCCTGCCGATCAGGGCACCAAGGGTGTGATTGTCTCTCATATGTCAACAAAAAGTTTCTTGCGATTTTATACTGACCATTTCTCAGCAGAACACATCTATCAGATTGGCGAGGATGGAGACACCATCCTTGTGGTCGGCCCAAACAAGGTCAAGATCCAAGTATCTTCAAGCTTCCTTAAGCATATTTCGCCGGTCTTTCGAGCGATGCTTATCTCCTCGATGAGCGAAGGGGAGGCCTTTCGTAACAGAGTTGACAAGTCTCCTATCGAGATTATACTTCCTGAAGATAATTCACGAGCGATGACCGAGATGCTTTGAGGTCTCTATGGTGTTGACGCTTCCAGCCAGCCCACCTCAGGCGACGTGAGAATGATCGCTATCCTGGCCGACAAATACAACATGATAAAGCAACTCAAGTATTTTGGTTTCTACTAGATGCGAGTCCCCACCAACCTCGCTGATTCAACTTTCCTTCAATGTGCGTGGGATATTCTCGTCGCGGCCTACATGCTCAACGAAGACACCCCCTTCTTCCTCGCGAGTAAGGCCAGTACCAAAACCAAAGGAAGTCTCTTAAAGTATGCGATGAGCACTCATGACAAGGAACTTGGTCTGAAACTTGGGAGTAAGCTCCCGCCCACCTGTTTGTAACAAGAGTCATATGCTAATGATAAACAAGTGGCCATTGAGGAAGTACGTGGCGCTGCCAAGATTAAACGGTCGGAGATGGGGCTTTGCATGACCTGCTTCATCCACTCAACAGACTCCTTCATCGAGAGGAATAGCCAGTGCAAGGCCCTCGGCAAACATTTGGATTCCACAGGTCTTTGAACTTCTTGGGGCACGTTTTACTTGTTTCGAGTACGCCCCGACTATGTTTTTTTGGGTTTGGAGAGAGGCTGAGGGGTATACTCCAATGACAGTTACAGTGGGAGAAGAGGCCGTCTTTATTCTTTCGGGTATGTGATATCCTTCCTTACCCAAGACTTCAGTACTGAGAATTGGTAGGAACTGAGGATAACAATGATACTTTCATCCCAGGCGGAGACGTCATCCTTGTGTTCGGACTTGAAAAACGGCGAGTACGACCCTTATTGTTTTCGCTTTTGCTTTACGTCTTCGGCGCTTGATATAATATTCCACAGCAAGTTCTCTGAGGAGATCTAAGTGAAAGGAAGTGCCAGAGATCATACGGAAATCTAACTGCCAAATGTCAATGTCAATTTATTCCAGTAACCATCACTCTATCTTAATCACTATATATAATTATTTTATAACAAGTGCTTAAAAGTTGCTAGTATAAGCTGGCACTGGGTAGGCACTGCAGGTTATACTTCACCTGCCTTTTTCTACTTTTTTCTCCTGCATCTCGCAATCTTCAAACTCATGCTACGATAACTCCCACACCTTCCACCATGACTGAACCAAGGCCAGCTAAGCGCAAAAGAGCGAAAGAAGGACAGGAAGAAACACAATCGACATCCCGCCACGATTTAGAGAATTTCGCACGCTTCGCAGATGTCACTTTCATCTTACAGGATGAGATCCGAGTGTGTGTCAACTCAGTCATCATGAAAACCGCTTCGCCTGTCTTTGCAGCCATGCTCGATCCACACTTCAAGAAAGGTCATGCTCTCACCCAAGCAAAAAATGTACCAGTTGAAATCGCACTTCCGAAAGACGACGCCGGCGCGTTCGGCCACATCTGCCAGGTTCTTCATTGCCAGGCCGATACGACACTTTTGGAGCCGAACCCCGATATGCTTCTCAAGATTTGGATTCTCATTCAAAAGTACGACTTGAAGAAGGCCATAAAACTTTCCATTGAACATTGGGTCCGGCGACAACTTGAGTTGCGTTTGGAGCTTGAAGATCTTTGGCTCTTGGCACTATTTTGCTTTCAGTTCGAAGAAGCAACCGCTTTCCAATATGTTACCCAGCAACTCATGCTCTCCGCCAATCTACCATTCGTGAAACTCGCAACAAAATTAGAAGAACGGACCAAGGGATTCGTTTGGGCTAGCTGGAGGAGATGAAAACAAGAACTCCAAGCAGTGTTTCAGCAAACGGACGACGCAATACATGCCACAAATTGACATATATTATCTTCGACCCTTCAGCTGAGTTAAACATTTTCTCTCGTTACCTTTCTAGCCTAAAAAGTCTCCTCGTTTTCTTCTGCCGATTGTCCCGCCAAGAGATCGTGAAAGTGCCAAGCATGTGACGGATTCGACGGGTGCATCTTGGTAGATGACTCTAAGTCATTATTCAAGGGAAATGGAGGGAACGTGCAAAGGGTGCTGCATTGTCTGTGTTAACACTGGTCATGTCAATTATCAATGCGTAGCACACGATGCTCTCAAGCCATGACTTTACTCGCATCAGAATACTAATTAATTTCTTTAAAACTCTTCAATCAAGTGCCTGATTCCTATCCAAAACATCATAAAACATCATGGGCTCTCTTACAATGCTGCGTTCTGTTGACAAGATTTCACGATTTGGTATAGGTACTCAATGTTCGTGGTGGAGCTTTAGTGCAACGAGCTTCTGTAGCGATCGATGATAAGGAGCTTCTCCACTGAAATTTGTACAAGCGCACTTCACCTCAGCACTTCAATCTTCTTACTCACATATTCACTATGAGGACTCGAACGTCCAATCGTACAAAACGATACACAGTCGAAAAGTACGACTTCGAAGGTAGTTCCGACGAAGAAAATCTTAGACGCGCCGCCAAAAAGGCAGAGCGTGATGAGAACTTTGATGAGACTGCTGCTGCAGAGGAGAGCGCCGACGAGGAAGAGCTTGCTCTCGACCCAGAGCAGGAGAATGAGGAGAACGAAGACCCAGAGTCCGAAGGCCCCGTGAGCGAACCGGATGGCATCCCCGACAGATTTGCGCGCCAACGTGTAAGGCCTATCAGACCTTTCAACGTGCGCGCCGCAGGCCTGACGGGCTATCTCGACCTGGAGCCCGTAGCAGATGGACGCATAGTGAGGTCGTACTGGGGACCGTATGATCGCGGTTTTAAGGGCAAACAACTCGTCGAGGCGTGGTATGGGCGACATGAGGATGGCGTCAAGCTCGTCAAGGGTATGCTGGATCGCTGGATGGACTGGACAGTTTTGCCCCCTAAAACTCAGGGCGATGAGGAGCAGAAAGACAGAGCTGTTTGGTCGCCTAACTTCTTCGAAAGAGAGGCTTACAGCGCCGAGCATTGGTACGAACGCGTCAGGGAAAGCCTGCCCGAGGCCAACGCGCGGATACGACTTTCGGTAGAGGAAGCTCAGCTGTACCGCTTTCAGACAGAACCAATGCCTGTATTATTGGGGCCGGCCACAGCGCCGCAAGAGATCAAGTTCGAGGCTGGTGATGCATACTCAATTTCTCAAAATGGACTTCCCACAGCAAATGGCAGCACTTCCGTTGGATGGATGTTGGACGCTGGTGGGATCGTTACTGGTATGGACTGGGCACCTCTACACAGCGCGAACGCACCACAGCTTCTCGCCCTGTGCGTTATCCCGCATTTTGATCAAGAGCTCTATGACTACGAACAAGAATCGCAAAGGCCTGACTTTCAGAAGTACGGTGTTGTTCAGTTGTGGGAGTTTGTTGGTGAGAGGCAAGACGATGGCTTTGCGCGACCTTCATCGCAATCACCAACACTGCGCAAGACGATATGTCTCGAGCATGGACGAGCCAGGAGAGTCAAATGGAGTCCGGCGTGTGGTTTCCTGGCAATACTCTGCGACGATGGAGACATTTACGTGATCGAGGCTGGCGATGACGGAGAAGGGGGTTATGGTACGTTGGCTCAGAAGAAACCATAAAACTTCACTAACATTCTTTAGAAAAGGTCGTGGAGCCCATAGCTGTGTTTGGCTTCCCAGATGAAGACGTCAAGGCAACAAGTCTTACGTGGATCAACTTCAACCGGCTGGTGGTGGGTTATACTGACGGTTCTATTGCTATCTGGTCCCTTCGTCCTCATCGCCTCCTTTCCAGGCATCCTGTCCACCATAATATCGTGGTTGATCTTGTCTCGGGATATCCAGCTATGCCTTATCTCATCGCCTCTACTCCCGTCGGCGGAACTGTCAAGCTACTGGACCTTCGTGCTCCAAGCTTTGAGTCCACTGAAGTCCAGAATCTTATCGTCGGAACGCAGCCGAATCTACTCGGGTACAGCGATCATTTGTTAGGCTTCTACTCGATGTACCCATCTGCGGGCGTGCTCAACACTCATGTCGGCTTCATGCACCATTCGCAATTCCCTGTTGCTCGTCGCGTTTTCACTGGGGAAAGCTTTCCCTCTTGTCTCGCTGTTGGACGAACACACCCATACCTCCTTATCGGCTCTCTGGATGGCTCACTCTGGGCCATCAACCCTCAGGTTGAGCTGTTTACCACTAGACGCGAACCTACAGATCGTATCCGCATCTTTCATCACGAGCATCGACCTGCAAAGCTCTTTCCGGATGGCTCACCTGCGGCGGCGCGAGGAGTTTCTAGAGTAGCAACAAGTTTCATCTTGGAGCGCAGTCTCACCAAGCATTCCACCCACAAGCCTCCTGTCAAGAAAGGAAAGAAGCCAAAGAAGAAGGAGACCGATACAGCTGTCGGCGATGATGAGGAAGAAGATGGCGGAGCGATTATGGATCCTACTCGAGCCATCATCTACGAGCCGTTGACGAGAATCACGGTTGCCGAGTGGAACCCTAACGAAGAATACGGGTGTTGGGCTGCAGTAGCCATGGGATCAGGCTTGGTGAGGATCATGGATCTCGGATTGGCAGAGCCAGAAGGGTAGTCTACTTAATCCATGAGGCATTGAGAACCCATGATGGTATGGTGGTAGTCAAAAGCCTTAGCCATGCCGTAAAAGTGAGTAACGGCTGCAAGGATGACGAAAACGTGGAAGATCTGATGCGAGTTTCCCCAGATGTCAAAGGAACCAGGTGCGCTTCTCTCGGGCCAACGAACCTGTTCAGTCAGTTAGTGATTGTAAGCAAAGAGATAGGGGACGAACGTACCGCATACAGGACAGCGCCGAAGATGTACATGGCGCCGTGAAGGACAACCCAGCTGAGACTCATCCGTTCTTCAAGACCTTGAAGGCCGTAGATGCAGGCTCCATGGATAACAGGAACGACACCAGAGACTCCGAGACCAATGAACATCGCTGTACGGTATGGACGCCATGTGGGAGTACGGAAGCGCTCGATCCATGAAACGAGTCCACAACCAGTGCCTAGAACACATATCTAGTCCAGTTAGCGAGGTTATCTAGTATCATTCCACGATAGTCACTTACCACCCAGAGATATGCGGTCATCAGATTAGGCAGACAGAAGAAACCGTAGTACAGAGCGGGAACATAGCTTCCAACGATCAAGGCCACGATGCCTGTGTAATCCAGTTTGTTCCCCCATTTCGCGACAGTAGCACTGTGATTGAGCAATGTATGAAACGTGGCACTCATACCCAGACACACCACGGCGCCTCCAAAGAAGCATGCAAAGACGAGGACATCAGTGCTACTAGCACTCGCGTATCGAGGTCGAACAACTCGGTCAACGTAGGCTGCACTAGCGATGAAGACTATGGCACCGAGGAGGTGAGACCAAATGTTGACAGACTCGTTGTGCATGTAGAAGAGTGAGCGGAAAGAATGGGTGTAGGAGTTTTGGGATTGACGATAGCCAGAGAGGATAAAGGCGTTGTCGCGACGCCAGTCAGGGAGATCGTCCCACAGGAGGAGGAGAGAGTTCTCGACCTTTGACTCAATCCTTTTAGCGGTGTCGATGAGGTTGTCTGTGGCTGAAGGCCGGCGATTGCGAGCGCCATTGAGTTTAGTGTCGGCCATCTTTAGATGAGGCTATCCAGACTTTGTTGAAGAGGTGCGGCTGGAACCAAGAATAATGCGTGCCAGTAATCACCAGCAGTTATATATCTTATTCTGTCTTTATAGTTGAGTCTGGTAGACCACTTATATATAAAACGAGTTCCACTTGCCCGGTAGTAATGGAGTCATTTATTGTTGTGTTGTTGGCAAGGGTGGTTTTGTTGGGACAAGCACATGAAAAGACACGCAGCATTCCGAGGCTAAAAGTCCATCGTTGATGGAAGAAGGCCTCTAGAAACGCCGTAGAAGGTCCACTACAGGGCGTAAAGGGTCCTATTTTTGGTGGAAGTTGATGGGTTTGTTCAGTGGAATGGAACTGTTCAAGAGTTCTGTGGAATTTGACAAGCGAGCTGGACTAATATAGTGGAGGGATCGCCATCGTATCATTAAAGTTCTAGCATTTTTAAAGAGTACATTCAATATTCAGTCACAACACATAGCAGAGACTGCTGGTCAGCTGGGTCAGCATTAGAATTCATTTCTCGTTAGCCATCGCGCGATATATCGTATCGTCTGTAGGCGTCAATGTCTAAAACGCCAAAAACACGCAGGTGAACTGATGCGCTCGTGTCATCCAGAGCCTTCACGACCCTCACAGGCCTTGCTTTCTCGTCTCTAGAAAACAGCGAGACGTTTATTTCTTTCCGCTCTTCTTGATGCCCTGGCCACCGGTGTTGAGGGGACCCTTGCCGCCAGCCTTGGCTGCAAGCTCCTTGCGCGCCTTCTCGTCTGTAGAAAAGAGTGCCTGTTAGCGAGCTACTACTTGTGCGTTCGTGCTATTCGGAGTGTGCGTACCGGCGCGCTTCTTCTCGAGGTAAGCCTTGTCATCCTCGTCGAGGTCCTTCTGGGCCTTCTTTGCCTGCTTCAAAGGCTTGACCTTGCCACCTATGATTTGGAGGGGTTAGTTTTCTGGTTCTGTAGAAATGTAACATGCTTTTAGGGAGTCAACGAACCTTCTCTGTTGGCGCCACCCATTTTGATGTGTGTAAAGTGAAAGAAAGTATTGAGATGTGTTAAAAAGGAGGCTGAGTTGCGGTTGTAGAAACAAAGATTGTCGCGAGAGAGAGAAAAGTTGCCTCCCGCTTATTCGCTTTTGTCCAGGCCTTTCGCGCCCGGCGCCAGCGGTGAGCCCACTTTAGACTGCGGGGATAGGCTCGATAAGATGGATAAGGGTCTTTCGGGGCTTATCTAATCCGGGAACTGGTCGGCTTTTCCACTTTCGCTGTAGCCTTCAACGTTCAGTTTCACTGTTACGTCAAAGTCTGGAGATCCAGATCATAACATTTGATATTGCGGCATCCGACCTGTTTAGGCTTAACAACACCTGCACCCGCTTCACGATCTTCAATTCACTTCTTCTTTTCATCTGGACTACGTGCCAGTCTGCCCCTTTTCGCTCCATTACCTCTCCCCGTCGGCACTGAGCCTTTGCAAGTCACTGATCTGGTTGGGCTCTTTTCCCATTGCACTTTGCTTCCACTAGTTCCCAGCGCTGACACTGTTTCTTCTTCCTCTCTCTGAAGAGCTGAAGGATTCAAAGAGCACCGTCGTCATCATGACGTCGAGTTCAGACGAAGGCGAGATCGTCGAGAATGTCGCTGAAGATTTGAAGGCAACTTCACTGCAGCACACTGGAGGAAGCTGTGTTGACCGTCAAGACAGACAAAAAAGTAGACTTTCGACTCCGGACCACGACTCGGCTTCTAGATACAGCAACAATTCACGACGAAGTATTTCACCCCGTGGCTACAAGCGATCGCACGACGAAAGAGAAAGAGATAAGGACCATCGCAACCCCAGGTCCCGCGATCAAGACCACAGAAACTTTCGTAACAACTACGAGGATGCTCGACGCGACGACCATCATAAGCCTCGTGGACAATACGATGGCCCCGACCGACCTGCGTCGCGCGGATCCAACTATAACTACAGTGGCCGCGATCGGAGCCGTGATCGAGATAACTACCGCGATGGAGACCGAGATCGGTATTCCAACAAACGACCTCGAAACAGGAGTCGCTCTCCTAACAGACCCCGGCGCGCAGATAGAGGCAGGTTTGATCGTTTTGTGAAGGAAGGCCAACACGATCGTCGCGACGATGCGCCAAGAGGGCTCAAGTATGACGACAGCTCTCGGGATGGTGGTTCTATGTCCAAGAGGACAACTGTAGGAGCGGCTTCACGCGCCCAAGGACATGATGCTAAACCTGGTCAAGGCTTTACCAATGGATATGGCCCCTCCAAGACTTCTCGGCAGTATGTACGATCACATCCTTCAACTTGCAACAGTGTGCTAATATGAAGATAGACAGCCAGCAGCTCAGAAAGAACCTGAACGAAAACCGGAACCTGAACCTGAGCCCGAATACGATGAGCCTGAACCTATTGACGAAGAAGCTGAGATCGAGCGACGCCGCAAGCGACGTGAGGAAATCCTGGCCAAGTCCAGTTCTGCGACTCCTTTGTTGCTTCATGCGGTAGGTGCTGCAGCTAGCAAAGCCCACGCGGCATCCCCTGCCTCTACAGTGCCCGATACGCCCTTGAGAACGCAATCCGAGATTGCGAGTCCTCGAACTCCTCGATCAGGTATGTTGGCATCTCCTCATGGGGAATTTTTATTAACCAGGAGTGCAGATATCGCATCACCTCGCTCGCCTGGATCGCATGGTGAAATGTCCCCAGGAGGCATTAACCTCCTCGATGACAAGCAATTGATGAACAGTCACGGAAAGGCTCAGGCGGACGATGAAGATGGTCCCTCTGCAGCTGACTACGATCCTACTGGGGACATGAAGGAGGATGAACGACGAGACGAGCTTCGACACGGACACGTCATACTTCATGGTGAGCAGCATCCCATTGCAACGGAACAACAACCACAGGAAGAAGTTCAAGAAAAGCCTGCCGAGAAAGCCGGCAGTGATGGCAGTGATGGCAATGATGAGGACGACGACTTCGATATGTTTGCCGAAGACTTCGACGAAGAAAAGTATGCGACCAAACCTGTGGAGCCCGTGGCACCTATCGAGGGTGACGGCAAAGCCCCTGATGTCCCTGCCATTAAGGGAGGTATTCTCGAAGGTGACGATAAAGATGGTTACTACAAGATTCGCATTGGTGAAGTCTTGAATGGCCGATATCAGATCCAGGCAGCACTTGGAAGGGGTATGTTCTCGGGTGTAGCCCGCGCTGTCGACATAACCACAAAGCAGGTCGTTGCTATCAAGATGATGCGGAACAACGATGCCCTCCGAAAAGGAGGATATACCGAGATTGCCATCTTAGAGAAGCTCAACGAGGCCGATCCCGAGGGTCGCAAGCACATTATCAAGTTCGAGCACCAGTTCGACTACAAGGGTCATCTGTGCATGGTTTTCGAGAACTTGAGCATGAACTTGCGAGAAGTTCTGCGTAAGTTTGGTAACAATGTGGGAATCAACCTTGGAGCGACGCGAGCATACGCATACCAGATCTTTGTTGCTCTCGCGCATATGCGAAAGTGCAGCATCATCCATGCTGATCTCAAGCCCGACAATATCTTGGTATGAAGCCCCCCAACTGCATTGATAAGACGATAGCTAACTCCAGTAGGTGAACGAGACCCGAAACGTGCTCAAGATTTGTGATCTAGGTACTGCTATTGACAAGACCGATGCAGCAACAGCACATATGGACCTTACACCATACTTGGTCAGTCGATTCTACCGAGCACCGGAGATCATCTTGGGCATTCCTTACGACTATGCCGTTGACATGTGGTCCATTGGCTGCACGCTTTATGAAATGTACACGGGCAAGATTCTCTTTGCTGGCGACAGCAACAACCAGATGCTCAAAGCCATTATGGAGATCCGAGGCAAGTTCACGCCGAAGCTGTTCAAACGAGGCCAGCTGTCGCCCGCTCATTTCGACGACAAGGGGCAATTCGTCAGCATTGAACGAGACAAGGTTCTCGGCAAGGTATGTTATGATTCCATTCACACCCTCCACGTTGCTCTGTTTATTGTTTGTTTTGTCATGCCCAACTCCTTGCATCTTCCTCCAAGCGCCATATGGTCTTGTTTTGGTGGCCACCCACGCGATTGCCATACTATTTTTGCCATGATGGCTGGGTGCTGTTCCATCATGGGGCTCTGCAGCGTAAGCGCTTAGCCCCCTTGCAGGCAGAAGCGCTCGGGATATGTGGAGAAGGTTCACGATGACCATCACCCACACAACGGTCGGCAGATCAAAACATGAGGCATGTTGGATCTAAGACGCCCTTGCGCGAGTTCCAGACTCAAGGGGGGATGTGGCTGGATGAGATGAGGTGATTCTGAGATGAGGATCTGGGCCTCATGACCTGGCCAGCCGTTTGTCTCGGTAGATCGGACTCTCTCAGCGTCAGCCACGATGACTTACATATCCCTTGCATACGAGTCCAACGGCTACTAAGGTTTGACCAAGCGCTCAGCCCTTGTCCATACCCGCATTTACATGAACTTTGCTTCCCATTTTAGAACTATTGGTCAGGAATCGATTACTAACAAACTTTGTTTACAGACAACCGTTCGAACCATGGGTGTGGTGAAGCCAACGCGGGACCTGCGGACAAGGCTCATGGCTGCGTCGGGAGGGATGAACGATGCTGAGACAAAGGATCTTAACAACTTTATTGATCTTCTCGAGCACTGTCTTACACTCAACCCAGACAAGAGGATCAAGCCGGCTGATGCACTGCGCCATCCCTTCTTTACCTCGCGGGCGGGGCATGTACGTCGATGATTGGGGAGTTAAGTATCAGGGTCGTGGAATCATTACGATGCTTAGAAGCAGAAGCAGTGGGTCAAGAAGTTTTGGGAGAATAGACTTGGCTAAACAAAAGAAGGGAGGATTATGGACTATGGATGGTTCAAAACATGTGGTGGTTTGATCGATGTCTCTGAACGTGTCACCGCCGTTTGCATGTCATGCCTCGTGTCTCACCCTTGTTTATTGTGTCTCACATATTGCCGAGTGGATGGATATCAAGACTTGGGGAAGCAGGCTAGAAGGTGCTGGAGTTTTGGAGTTTGGTTTTGAGTTCCAAACAAATCCCTACACGTTACAATAATTGCTACTAGCTAAGAAACTACTGTTGCTTGCGCTATTGACGGAAGATCGCCGATGATATGGAGTTTTTGTCCTCGTGTAGAATGCGTAACCTCGTACTCGCTGAATTCCGAGACACATAACGCCCGGCTCGTACGGAGGAATCCGCCCAGCTGGGGCTGGTATTCGGCTCAGATGAGGCTCTCAGGCACGGAGTGGCGATGCAGATGGCGCGTGAGTTTACACAAGTTAGACAAGGCAGACGAGAAATGCGTGCCTGCGTGAGTAAAACTATGTTGTGCATTTTCTAGGCTGCTGTTAGTGATTAGTGAAAATGTACTCAATTCCAGGCTGACGTTTGATAGCCTGATGGGTAAAGGCCGAGACAGGGCGTAACGTGATGAGCAATGGAATCAAGGTTGGACAGCAACATGTGGTGCTTGCTAGGCTTTCATTGTGGTCATCTCGGCAGGCGGTGTTGCACGGGGAGGGAGGTGTTTGTGTTTGCCGTAGATACTACGGACATTGTGTTGTGGTTTGTGTAAGTCGCTTGGTTGGGAAGCAAAACGGTTGGTCAGGATCTCGAGATGGTATCACCAGGGAGAGTCCCTGTGTAGCCGCTTTTGACGTCAATGAAGGTGTTACACAGATGAAATGGATTGTTGGCAGTGCTACAGAGATGGGCAGGGCGAGCGTGTGGTACTGAACGCATGTGTAATTTGCTGTGACATTTGCCAGGTGATGAATGATTGTCTTTGATGTGCACAAAGGGTCAAAAGTGAGGCTTCTGGCGATCAAGACCCCTACTAACTACTTAATTCAAGACGACTCAGTTGGCGTCGGGATCATCAATCACGTTCGCCCTCGGGTTGAGCGATCTTATCGGTTCTGCCCGACGACACGGACGATCTACAGTGAACAACGTTATGCTGAGCGCACAGAGCAGCAAATGAATGTGTGTACAATGATGATGTGCATGTTAAATTGGTGACGGTTACGGTATACACCCTTGATCATCGGAGCTCATACACATCTGTAACGAATATCCTGCGACGGAAATTACGCCCAGGCGTCTAATCACCGAACGAGTCAAGGATAATGAAATCACAAAAGTGGATGCGCAGCCTCACTTGCCATGTCTGGCTTTTGGAGGATAACGGTGAACCTGTCGGTTCTATTGAACAGGGGGCGGGAGTCAGTAGCCCAGGTCCCAGGACCAGGGCTTCTTTCTCTTTTGGCTGAGACATTATGACGGACGGTGGCGATTCCTGGGTAAAAGAGAAGGGCAGGGCAGATCGGTAATTAGGTTAGGGCGTTGACGTTGATGCCTGTGTCGTCAGGATCAGCACTGAAGGGAGCACGTTTCGCGCTGATCTGGAACGAGAGAGCTGAAGGGGCTTGCTTTTTTCTTGCGTCTTAGGAGGTGTTTGGGGTTGGTTGTGTATCGTGGGATTGGTGGTTTTGCTCGTGTATCTGACATTTCTGGCCCTGTCAGTTTCATCAGTAGTGATAATCCCTCCAGTAGACGGCATTTGTTTAATTCGTGGTTTGGGTGCCCTTGAGTTGAGATCATCACAACAAAGGGTTCTCTGAGATGTTCAGGTGCTATTACGACGACAATGATATAATCAATGCGAGGGCTATAATGTTTTACACGTACAAAGTTAACAACAGTCAGCTGAACGCTGGTGAGATGTATCAATTTAATTAATGACCGTATTGAATATATCTACAAACACATCGAAGAACCAAGTTGAATACAGGGTAGCCGTCATGGTGCTCCGTGTCCTACCCCGGGTCCGCTCCGTGACGGCATCCCCATATCCACATTCGCATTCACATGGGCACGGTCACGGATGACGGATGACGGACGGATGATGGATGACGGGATTGGAATCAGGAGAGGCCCGACTTTCCCAAGCTGTCCTCGTGTCCAAACACCCTGGACTGTGTCTTACGATTGCAGTAACAGACAACAACTGACAGACTAGATAACCCAAAAAGTGATGTTTTGGTCTGCATCGTCCCACCAAGTTCCCATTGGACCAGCTCGATCTCGAAGTGAACAAGTTTGTTGATGCAAATCATGCACACAATGGCCTAGTCGCCCTCCTCTTCAAGCGCCGCGGATGTCATCCCGTCTACCTTCTCAACACCACCAGCTAATGTTAGCGATGCGCCGTTGGGGTCTCGACCAGCCAGCGAATTAGACTTTTTGGAGCCAAGGCGAAAACGTTGGAACATTTCGCTAAGAAAAACACATGTGCCGTGGCTGATCGGCCACACCGTGCCGTAAAATGGTGGCGAAGGACAAGAAACACCAGTGCATATCGAGAAACTGAGATCCAGACGGGATGGGATGGGATGGATGAACAGGCAGGCAGGTGTCTCGTTCCTCGTGACAGTTCTTGTGCATTGCATTGTCCTCCCCCTTGCATCCACCCGATGCGTGGAGGAAACCCTTGCAGATATCCAACGTTTGGCGGTGAATCTACAACGGAGGTCCAATATCAGCCCACCACGAAACGTGCCGGTTTAGCTCAGACTTTCAGTTTACACGTTTAAGACGGCTACGGTTGTCCCATACTCGTGTCTACTATGAATGCAGAGTTACGAGAAGATAGGCAATGGTTCCGAATATCTTGAAAGATAACTGCTGGTCCATCCAATACAGTGTTGCATGTGACACTTAGACCTCTGCGTAAAAGCTACCGAACGATCGATCTTGAGATCGTTATCAGACCAGAAACATCCCCCCCAGCCCACACCAGCTCACCATACGGATATCTCGATCTGGCTAGCAACACCATAAAACATGGGAGAGTTATCGTTCGAATCAAGGTGTCGTGCTGATACCAACGCCAGTTTAGACAATACCCGCAGCAATGTTCCCGGGGAAGTGGCCCTGGCGGAAACTAATGGTGTGCTGAAGCACTTGTTTGCTTCTGCATCTCCCAATCTAGGACTGAGACTGAGGCTTTTGGGTCTTGTGCTATTGCAGCTGTAGGACGTCTTAACAGATGCATTGCCATGACTCAATAAAAGCATCTTGGTTGCGCATAGCATAGCTCCTAAGTGAGTGCATGGACGGCAGTGTAGAGGGTAACTCCCTATTGGATCGATATGGTATCTGGTTAACCTTTTCCTGTCTGGAGCTGTCAGAGGATTTGTCCCGATTTGCTGCTTCTTGTTCGCAGCCAAAAACGATGGTCTCTTGCAAGTTTTGGGGCAATCGGCAATGCATAACAGCAGCTGGTATCGAACCAGGATGGACCACTTATATGCATTGCCGTAGGAGGGAGAACGGAGAACGGGTGGTCAAGCAGTCAAGTTGCGTTGCAGGTTGCAGTAGGTTGAACTTGTTGACTGTTTATGTGAGCGAGCATGTTTCGGTCAGCAGTCAAAGCAACGCACAATCAGCCCATGCATAACATAACATACAACAACAACAATAACTCAATTGGGCCATGCGCCCCGAGATGGCCCATCGGCCAAGAAAGCTCAGATCCTCCTGAAGCAATGTTTGAGGCAGAGCGCGCCATGCCTCAGCTACAGTAGATAGCCTGTATGATCGACGCCCCGGACTCAAGTCTCGAGATTAGAACGCTTCTTTCAAGGGCCACATCGGCATCAGAGGCATCAGTGCTCGCTGGCGAGAGATGGGTCGATCCTAGGGGCATCCCTGCTTGACCTCGCGGGAGGGGCTTCCAACTCGACAAGGCATGCGTCTTTTAGGGACCAAAACAGCGGCCTCACTCTGTGTCAAGTGGATCGAAGCTTTGTAGCTTGTTTCTTGTTGGTCAATAAACTTCTCAAGAGAGGAAGCGCAGAGAAATTGATTGAGCACAGGGCAACAAATGGGGAATAAGGAAGCCCGAGATGATGGAGATCTCGGTGCTAGGCCTTGATTGGCTTAGAGTCATGCATGATCTTGGACTTTGGTGGGTTATTTTTCTGATAGTTGGTCGGTAATCACGGTGAGCACTGAGCTGTGAGCGTTCTATGCTTTCCTACGCCAGACCGCTTCTCCTGGGAAGAAAGGGCCCGTTCGTCGACAACCCCGTCTTTGACAACTGTTACTGCTAGCTGGCCATGAGAGACAGAGTGTCCTGTCTCCCCCGGTCTTTATCCGGAAGTGAACACTCAACTGGGTGGAATAGTGTACTGGGGGGCCCCTTATGCGAAGTCGGCTCTTTGACGGGAGATATCGACATGGGATAGGGTAATTGAGTCTATTTTCGAGAACAGATGGGTTCGCTTCACCTGAACTTCTTTCCGAATTCCACGTTGAAGAATGGAGAAACATGTTCAAGGAGTTGACATCACACGATGATGGTTCGTGGCTGGAACAAAGAGTTGAGATTGGAAACAAGTGGTCGAGAAGACAATATCTCACGCATTGGTTGATAAAGTGCAACAAGCAGAATGGCCTCAATTCCTGCCTCCATCTGTCAATGCTCAGATCTAGGGGACTCGAAGCACTGTACTGAACGATACCCGTACACAGCTAATGACAGGAACCAAACCTCACTCACATGCCACTCACATCTCACATTCACATTCACACTCACACCGTTAAATTTGTTATCAGTTAATTTGAACCCATGCATCCAACGGGCGTCAAAGAAGATCACAGGCTCGATAGAGGCCCGGAGACAGGTAACGGGCCACATTCCCACGGCCCTGTACAGCCTCTCATTGGACGCCTGCTCTGCAACCAGTTCTCAACGTCAGCCTCACTGTGGGTGACTGTGCCGTCGTGGCCTGTCTCCTTGGTCAAGGGGTCTCTTGACAGGAACTCTTTTCTTGCAACTTGGGGGGGGGAGAGAGTCCTACGAGCAGGGGGACACAGACACATTCTGTTTGCTCTGCCTCTCTACTTGCATCCATCTCACCGCGGCCTGGGACCACTGGGTGGTACTGATGGCACCGGGGGGAGAAGCAGGCAGGGTTGCAGCAAACAGCAAACAGCACAGTTCAGCAGACAGACCACCCGGAAATCACATTAACTCTGCACCTGTCTGCTTCGAGTAATATGGGATCCAGGGTCTTAGGCCAGTAGCCGTTCTCCATAAACCTTTTGCCCTGCAAACAGGAATCTGCCAGCGCGGGTGTTGAGGCCCCTTGGGCTTGGGGCATGCCATTAGACGGATACGTGCAGAGACCAGCCAAATGGATATCTGATGAGTGTGTGAAATGGCAGGCCTCGCTTCGGAGTCAGACGAGACATTCTGTAGCCTCATGTTGCCGCCTACGACTATCGATCGCTTACAGTGTGACTATGGAGTTTGGGATGAAACACCATGTTGCAGCTTCACTGATCAACATGAGAAAAAAAGGAATAAGCAAATCTCAACTACTCCCCCCCCTGTCAGCCTTGTGAAGAAAGGTGACTGCAATGGATGAGCGTATCTCGATATTCGATACATTTCGCTTCGCACCAATCAAAGCTCACGGGTGCCAGGGCATTCTGGTTGATGGGTTGAAAGGTGAGAGGTGAGAGATGTGAGAGATGCCTCACTAGAAATGTCGATCTTATCGTAATAGTGAAGCATCCATAGCTGGCATAAACTCACTATGCAGCGCTTAGCCGCTTTAGCCTCACCAAGGTGATGCATGTCGGCCCTCACTGGCTGAACGGGAGCTAGGGGGGACAAGACATCAGCCGTATATCTCACAACAATAATGTTATTAAGATATGATAAATGGAATAAAAATAGATGCTTGAACTCGTGAGAACAACAAAGTACTCCTATAAGCACTAGGTGTTTTTAATAAGATCAGTAAACTACAGCAAAGGTCTCGATATAAGTGAATCGATATCTGGATAGAGGCACGTAGCAACCCAATTAGTGAGGGGATCGACACAGTTCTAGCAGCTGCAACAGTGTTGCCAGTTCACCTTTCACCTTTCACATCCTGAGGCACGTATGCGGCAGAATGAAAGAGGGTCCCCCGTTTCCATGACTTCATGCATTGCATTCCTTTTTGTGCAAACACGTCGCCAAGCGCCACAGACGCCCACTTAACGAGCCAATCGACTTCGCCGTACGGCATCTATTTTCTGATTTACAGCACTCGTCAAAGGAAGGTTTACTGTTCCGTTCCAGTTGTTTCCCCCCTGAAGCACGCCGATCAGGTCCGGCAAAAACTATGTCAAGCATGTGTACAGAAACACGGACGGGCTCAAACTCTGTGTCATTACCAACAGCAACTAAGTAAGTTATGTATGTGACGCCGGTCTCCCGACGTCCCCCTTGCCGCCCTCCGCCGCCCCCGGCCGGTAGGGCATACAGGAGGCGGACGGAGAGGCAAAAGCTACGTGCGCTACGGGCTTCGGGCTACGGCTACAGCACGCCTGCGGTAGTTGATGTCAAAAAAAGAGCCAAAGCAAAGAGCCAACTAAGCTTGTGATTCATCACGGGGGGTTGGCTGTTGACTATGACGATTCGCCCGACGGGTGGAGAGAGCACCAGTCAAGTTCGCAAAGGCACACACAGAAGGACACGCAGCACAAGACGGCTACGCTACGGCACAGCACCACTCTTGGGGGGTGTCAGCAGAGCAACACAGCAGCACACAGGGCACCGCCCAGGTTGCTAGAGCCTAGAGATCTGCCGCCAGAGCCCTCTGACTGGTTCCAAGTTCCAACACAGATGGGTCGACCCAGTGGGCCGATGGGATGGCGTTAGTGCTGAGACTGAGAGTGAGACCCTTTCAGACTCACACTCACACGCAGAGAGAGTCAGAGTGAAGCCCAATAAAGATGGTGGGCCTGGGAGGAACCTGAGAGGACCGTCGTGTGTCGTGGCCTGGAGGCAGTGACACAGAGGACCACTTTATTTGACTCTTTCTAAACGGATCCTTGCCATTTCGTATATTGCTCAGCGTCACCAAGAGACCACTCCCAACCAATCTCTGCTGGGCTAGTCGACGCCCGAGCCAAGACGTCCACTGGCCCACACCCCTTCCCTTGGGCTCTACGCCTAGACAAGAATAGAGTATGGAGCATGGAGCATTCGAGCATTAACGCGACGCACAGCGAGCGAGGCCAAGTCCCAAAAGACAAGACAAGGCCCCCCTGCCACTAATCTCTCCAAGGGGACAAGGGTCCGATTGAGGCGGTGGGTCTGCTTCCCATCCACGCAATCCCAAAAGCCCGAGGCGTGAGAGGAGCTGGAGATACGTATCTTTTTCGACCTGGGTGTGTCTAGTCACTCTAGTGTCTCGCTCTGCGCTCGTCCGCCTTGCCCTTGATCGCTAGAGACTGCTTATCTACTGCCTCTGCCCATCTCCAAACTCGGATGGATCTGGTTTTGAGGAATCTCTATCACCACTTTCACGACACTCCTTCCGGCAACTTTCTCCCTCTTCGCAGACGTGACCTTTAGGTCTCTCTTGTCGACCACCAACTCCCACAACCTCTCTTCTCGACAATTCCCTGGAATGCCGACCAAATTATCCTAACCTTGCCTCTCTTATTCTCGACCCGTTTGTTCGGCCGTCGGGACTTCAAGTACACAACCACCAACCACAACCCAGGAACTCTTTGATACCGAACCGTTTGGACTGGACTCTCTTACCATTTTGGATCAGGATCCTTTGCTGGCCGTAGGAAAATACTCTTCTGTGTTTTCTTGTCTATTTTCCTTTTCTCTCTGTCTACCGCTGCCGTACCGTTTTGGATTATCTCTCTGGCCCTAGGATCTCTCTACTTCAACTCCCAATACCAAGTTTCTAGGATTTTGTTAGATACATCAGATAACATGCAGCAACATGCCATCTTCGGTTACCAAACCCCTCCGCCCTCTCCTGGATTCGATCATCCCAAGTGCACAGTTCAACAGCCCTATGCGGTCCCTCGACACTTCCAGACCCGATGCATTCCTCTCGCCCCGGAGGCCAGGCTTGGCCGCGTCCTTGAGGGTACTCTCCAGTTGACTGATATCCTTGGAACTGGCGCCTATGGCGTCGTCTACCTGGCTGTCGACCTAAAGACAGGAGGTAAATACGCTGTCAAGTGCTTGAGCAAGTTCAATCCCGATGGAACTCCTTTGGAACAAAGGCAATTTGCCTACCAACAACGCGAGATCCGTCTTCACTGGAAGGCGTCGGAACACTCCAATGTGGTCCAGATGCTCAAGATTGTGAATGATCCTGACTGCATCTATGTTATTCTAGAGTACTGCCCTGAGGGCGATCTCTTCTTGAATATCACTGAGCGCGGTCAATATGTTGGTAAGGATGAACTCTCAAGGAATATCTTTCTCCAAATCCTGGATGCCGTTGAACATTGCCACAACCTTGGAATTTACCATCGGGACCTCAAGCCGGAGAACATCTTGGTTACAGACCACGGAGACACTGTTAAGCTGGCTGACTTCGGCCTTGCTACTTCTGATGATCGATCCGAGGACTACGGATGCGGTTCAACCTTTTACATGAGTCCAGGTACATACTTGTTCCCCTTCCCCTTCCCCTCTTGTTCTGATAAACTCCCCTTTTATATCCTATGGATATGCTTGTCATGGACAGACAACTAACATTTTTTCTTTTCCCCATCTTCAGAATGCCTGGACCCCTCTGCTAGGAAGCCCTACTACCTTTGCGCCCCCAATGATGTCTGGAGCCTTGGAGTCATCCTCGTCAACCTCACTTGTGGACGCAACCCATGGAAACAAGCTTCCTTCCAGGACTCTACTTACCGTGCCTATGCCGGATCCAAGGACTTCCTGAAGACCATTCTCCCTTTGTCGGAAGAACTGAACGACATTCTGGGACGAATCTTCGAACCTATCCCCGAGCAGCGGATTACTCTTTCTGAGCTCCGAACCAGGATTATGGCCTGCTCCATGTTTACCGTGCCGCCCATGTCGGCTGTACCGACACCACCGGCTTCACCAAACCACATCACCGAATACGTTTCTTCCGAGGATGCCATCATTGACGACTACGACTACGACTCGCCTTTGTCCCCCGCCTCCTCTGATGATGAGGGTTCGCTTACCTCAAGCGACTCCACCATCGACGACCTGGACGACGAGTTTGAACAGGAACGCCAGATGCCCCAGACTCCTCCTGAGTTTGCACCACACGCCTTTGACCCTGAGGATCCCAAGGAACATCAACTCATGTACCACAGCCAGGAATTCGTTCCCCAGAAGTACTCTGGGCCCGTCCCCGTGCCAGTGGCAGTTCCCCCTCAGTCCATGCTTTGCCAGCAGGTCCCCATGCCGGTTCAAGCTCAGGTTCAGGTTCCTATTCAGGCTCCTTGTCAACCCAAATCATACTTCCCCATCTGGGATATGGTAAAATACGTTCAACAGGTGCCTATGCTTCAGCACCATGTACCCTTCCACCAGCAGGTCCCCTTTATGCCTACGTTTCAAGGCTGTTACTAAGTGTTAGACCATGTCTTTCGCTTTCGACATAACAGCCACCACCACTATTACCACTACGACCTGACCTGGATGAGGAGATACTACCGAGGCCCCTAACCCCACAGGCCAAGGACTGTTTGATTCTTCTATTATTACTACTACTACCACCTTGGATATTACTCGACGTTTTAATATCGACCCTTGGCTATACATATCCACTACCAGGGGAACACATCACACATTGGAATCCAAAAGCCGCACAAGGATACGCCTACCAAAAATACTTTTACGACCCATTGAATGACAGTCCGGGATTGTTTCTATTCGGCCTTGGATCCCCTTTTTTGGAGCAACATTTTTGTTCGGAATCTTATTTACACATTTTCTTTGTCACAAAATCTCCTTTATTATTATTTTTTATTTCCACTCTTCAAAATACCTATTCAAAAAGCGAGGAGTTTTGTCTTTTCGAATGATGATGGGCAAGATATCAGTTGTAGAAGCATGATGTTTGGCGCATCGAGATTTACGGGGGGCCAATTTTTGTTTTTCTGTTGAGACAGAATGCTTTGAAGATGGAGCTTGTTACTTGTTCGATCCGCGTTATGATCTGTTTGTTTTCTGCCAGCCTGGACATGGCCCATGCCATTGGAGCTCTTTGATATCCGGATATGCCAAAAGGATAACGACGCTTGCATCAGAAACGAATATTTGTTTTATTGTTCTAGCTTGCCATTTTCTTACAACATACTGTCTTGGAAGGCGTTTGTGTCTTTTTGGATAGAAGCGGAGAGAATATGGCCATGGCTTGCAGGAATCAGAGATACCTCTTTTTTCTCACACACTTTTTACTATCATGACGGATCGGATAGGGGACTCTGTTTTTCTTTCAGTGGGGGAAAAGAGAAAGAGACAAATGTCAACAGGGTTTGACTTTGTCCAAAGATTTAGAGCGAAAGATATGGCTCGATAGCCACAGCGCACAATAGCATTGCGCAACATACGTTTGACTGAGGGAAGACGGCACCTCGCACCAAAGAGATGCATCTGCCGATCATCCCATGAATGAATATGACCTTTTGAGATAACCTCACTACTATTTTGCCCATTGATGAATTTGTGATGTGTGAACTGTGTGATTTGTCCAATGTGACGGTTTATGACTCTATCATTTATTGAGTTTAATGATAGATCAAGAGTTCGTTCAACGCCCGGCTTCAAGGCCAGACCCCAGTCTATGAGTCTACGGCATCACACTGCGGTGTTCCCGACCTCGACCTGCATGATATCCTGCACGAGGGCCAAAACAGAAAAAAGCAACTTTACTTTACTACCCGCAGATAAAAATCACTTTAACACCCCGGCTTTCAAGCCACGGAGATTGGACAGAATGTGGCACCCTTGTATATCACATCGTGGGCGTGGGGCGGGCGTTACAACCAACGCTTGTGACGAGCAAGAAAAAGAAGAAAAAAGAAAGGGAAAAAAAAGAGAGGGAAAACAAGAAAAACAAGGCGAGAATGTGGCGGCCAATGAGCAGGGGTTATCCAGTTAGGGCGAACGGCATTGCGTTGGAGGGATGGGTGGAGATGTAAGTTGGACGAATAGGGTCGAGGAAAAGAGAAAGGTGAGGCGGGTTTTGGGAGGGTAGCGTGATGAGTGTGAGACGATTATTGGGGCGATGGGGATTTCTTTTACTTGTGATTTCTGGGCACAATCTTACATGATTTAAAAGGTGAAGGAAGTGGTGGGAGCGAAGCTATTCAGGGAAAACAAGAGAGAAAGAACAGGATGGGTCATGAGACCATGGATGTTGGTTCAAGCGGAATCAGGCTTTCACTTGTAAGTGACTACCTTGTCACAGAAGGCCTCTCTCCTCACTGCAACAAGTAGAGAGAAGTGAGACAAGCATGAAAATGCCCCTAGTTCATCCTATAGCCGTTTTGTTTAATATGGCGAAATAGGCCGCAGAATCAATAGTCTCTCTCTCTCTCTCTGTCTGTGTCTGCCGTCTCACCGCTCGATTAAAGCCTCTCGTTTAAGCAAAACCGCGGAATGTCTCAGGTTCATGTTTCGAGTAAAGTAGCAACAAATGCCCAGTGTCCCCACAACCTCGTGGCATCTGGCTAGGTACAGTATATCTATCTCTCCGAAAACAGTTTCCAGGGCTCTTCAGAGAGAGAGGATATCATGATTATGGACGGACCACTTGGTGCGCATTCCTCTTCTGCACGTCAAAAAGTCTCAAGATACCAAACGCCCCAAAATGCCGTCAATTGTTAACATGGGGATATCTCATTCCCGTGCGTCGTTTCCGGGGGAGGAAGCCAAACTCAAAGCCACGAGGTTTCGCTTACAGTTTACAAGCCCCCCCCCAGAAGTCTAAATCTCGCTTCCGGCTTCTTTTTACTTTTGACATTTTACGAAAGAGACAGAGAAGGTTCATTTTGGTTGGCTTGGGACTTCCCCCCCGCCGCCCGCTAGCCAACCCAAATGCACCAGTTGTCGATCATGGTTCGGGGAGTGGGTGTGCGGCACAGCCTCAAGTAAGCTAAATAAGACAAAAGCTAGTAAAGGGCCCGTGGGAGAGACGATGGATGGGGATGGGTTCGGGGAGAAAGTTGGGTTGGGCAACTGGAATGCTTGGCCAAGGCCGCCAAGCGTGGCTCTGCATAAGTGCTTTTACAGTGTGGCAAGTATCGTGCCCAGGGCTGCTAGTCTTGGTTGCGCTTTTGTTAGACTGAGGCTGGTGATGATGGGATCTGTTTTTAGTTTGTGCGACTTGCAGTACTAAAGTGGTGGTATTGCTAATTAACTCGGGCGAGTGCTAACTAATCCCCTGGTGAGATATCGACTCTCATTACTAAAATTGGTTAGTATTGGAGGTTGGTCTAGTTATGCATCGTAAGTGTTTGGTAACTCAACATAAAGTCGTCATGTAAAAGAAACATACCACTCGGCAATCGCATGTACAATGGTATCAAGGCTATTCAAAGAACCACCGTCAACTTTGACTTTACTCAATAGTTCGGTCCGAGGTGGAATCGTAGATCCTGCGGCCACAAATTTCCACCGGACGGCGCCGAACATCAACATCATGATACTCGCTCACGAGCCTGTCCTGTCCTGTGCTGTCAATCCCCTAAAGGCTAATCTTCCCAATCCTTCGTGGCTTGACACCATGGATCTGAAACCCGGTTTCTTTCTAAGCTGCCTCTAAGGCTCTAACCGACGACCATAGTCATTTGCTCTCTCCACGACTCATGAGCGTGTAAGCGAGTGGACTGTCACCGCAGATCTGTTCTGGGCCCTTGGTGCGGGCTTCCTATCGCGCAGATGCCGGGAGTTTGTTAGTAAGCTCTACATCAACCAGAGGAGGCGTACAATAGGCGCGCTCTCTTGTTGCGGACCGAAACTCTGTTTGCTCGATAGTTTCCAAAGGGGAGGGGAGGGGAGGTGTCACGCTTGACCATGACCGCGAGTCAAGCAACTCCCAATTTTCGCTGTCAAGGATCGTCATCGTATCATTCATTACACATTAGCCTTTGCGGCTATGCTGCTATTGTTGGAGATTTGCAAAAGCTGAAATGCATGGGAGTTTCCTGCTAAGGTTGGACATGTGAGCTCCCGGCATGTCATCCTTCGAGATATGGCCACATAGTGTCGGGTGTGTATATCCTTTGTTTCATACATACGAGACTTATTTTGGTAGTTTTCGGGGAAAGGGAGATTGGTTCAAGGGGAGTGGCTGGTGTTGGTGATCTTAAGAGAGTTTGTTGCTCAGGAGGCACGATGTAACTCCTGCGTAACTCCTTCGTAAGTCGTAGATGGTGGCTTTTTAGCTCGAGTCGCTGAACTCTTATTCAAACCGAAACAGGGCCTGGGAAACATTTTGATCAAGTGATTTGCCGATATAATGTTATGCTTGAAAAGGTAACTTTGTAAGTGTCTTGGTGGTGAGTTTCGGAGATATGGCACCAATTGAGGGATTGTTGTTGTTCATGAGCATGGTATCGATTATGGACTAGACTACTGGTTCGTGCTAAAAAAGAGATAAGGATTTTGCCGTGAAGGAAATCATCGTGAAGTCTGATGAAGCCATCGTCGTAGGCTCGTATGCAAGTGGAAATATGCTTCATGAGGCTCCATGTACCTATCGTCTAATCTGAGTAGGTAATTGCCGTAACTTTATCCAAACAGATCAGGCAGGTCATGTCATGAATGCTACGATCACTTGAGTTATGGTTTCAATTATTCGGCCGGCTGATGAAGGAAGCTTGGTCTCTTCGGTGAGCACTTACGGTGTTGACACGATGGAAGTTTGTCGAGCTCTTCTCAGACAGCTCAACTTGGGGAAACAACCGGGAGAGCGATGAAGTATAGAAGCGTACAATTACAAGAAATCCAGAACATACACTGCCAGGTAATGCCTTTCTATAGAATCGGATATTTCCTGTACTTTACTGGTACACGGTTGGCCTGCCCCTTACCGAGACAATGATTTTGCTAAGATGACTTATACACTGGATAACGACGTCCATATATAAAACATGGTTAATAATTTGCAATATGAATACTGCAACAAGCCATGTGTAGTATGTTCCTTTATCCACTGCTGAGTGCCGAGTTGATTGCACGGTCACAACCACTACGGTTCTGGGGTATCGCACTCGCAGCTGTCGGACCTTGATAGAGCCATTCGGAGAATCCAACGCATCTACGATTTCATTTTGTGATAGGAGCTTCTTAATATGTAAGAGTATTGGTAGCAAGTGGCATTGTAACTCGACATATGATGAACCATCGTGACTCATCTCCCGAGGGAAACTCGTATTCCTCACGACACAGTGACTGGAAAACAAGTCTTGCTGTATGCAGACATTTGGATGAAGCGACCTGATTTGAATCATAACACTGAGTCATTGATTGAGTGAGACCTGGGTATCCCTTTGTTGCTCTGCAAGATTGGTATATTTCTTCATGAGTGGTTCTTCAGCTGCGGGTGTAAGTCTTATACCCTCAACAGTTCATTAATCTTATACATTAGTGTATGCAAGTTATGGGCTTAAATAAGCTATAGGAATCCCGATATTTAGGCACTCAGTACTTCGTGATGCTCTTCTGACTTCTTGAAAGCGTCTCGAAGTGGTATCTCGGACAACGAAACGATCTTTGTCTTCTTGACAAACTTCCAGATCAAGTACGCCGCAATCACGAGAGGAATATCTCTGCCACATTGTTAGCATCACGTTTAGGTTCTGATTTGAATGATACGCACAGATATGATGATACAAATCCTACAGGATCCCAATTGCCATTGGTGAAGACGCGGAAACCACCGGTGAACAGGATGAGTAAGGTCATGAATAATCCTATATACGACGAGTATACTGTATCGCCAACGTTAGCAGGAAGTCGTCTCAGTATATAGATAGTCACTTACGAGTCCAGGAGTTGTGCCAGGGAAGGTTCTCAATAGGGATGCCTTGCTTCTTCATCGCTAGGCGTAATCGGATGTGGTTGAACAAGATGGACGACCAGGAGACCAGAACTCCAGCGGCAGTCAAATCGACCAGCCACCAGAACACCGTCATAGCTCCATTTGACAAACTCATGAAGCTGAGGAACATGAAACAGGTAAAGAAGAGAACGCAGACCCAAGGTACACCCCATGAGGTCGTCCTGAGGAAGATCTTGGGCGCCTGTCGCTTGAGAGCAAGACCGTACAGGACACGGGTACCCGCGAGAAGACTCTGGTTGGAAGCTGACCACGCAGAAGTGATAACCACGGCATTGACGACAGATGGGATAGCAGGAATTCCGGCTGCGGACGCTGCGATGACGAAGGGACTTTGGCCTGCAGCGCCAGACTGGTCGTTGAGTCTCTCATCGTCACTCCTGACCAACATACCAACAATGAGAATGGCCAGGATATAGAAGACGAGGATCCGGATGAAGACGTTCTTGCAAGCCTTGGGAATTGCACGCTGGGGGTTTCGCGTCTCAGCAGCTGCCATGGCGATGGACTCTACACCAGCGAAGGAGAAGACAGCACTCGTCATGACAGACCAATAGCCGAGGAACTTGCCCCAGTTCCCAGTCGCAATGTACTCGACAAAAGGACCTGGGTTCTTCCAGTATCTGAAGCCAATGCGCTCTGTGCCCGGGACACCGCCCAGGTTGATGACCAAACCCAGGATGATGAGGAAGACGACGAGAAGGATCTTGAGAATGGCGAACCAGTATTCCACCTCACCAAAGACGCGCACGAAGCAGAGACCGACGACTGTTGTTAGAATGATGAAGATGACGATCCATACCGTCGGGTTGAGATCGGTCCAGAACTCAAAGAGTACACAGATGGCTGTGATCTCCGAGGGAATGGAGAGGACGTTTCCGTAGACGAGATTCCACCCGATAGCGAAGCCCCAAGCCGGATCAACCAGAAACTCAGCATGTCGCACAAACGCTCCCGTAACCGGCAGCAACGCAGCGACTTCTCCCAGCGCAAACTGAACCGCGCACACAACGAGGCCGATGGTAGCATAGCCCAACAGCGCTCCCAAGGGACCGCCAGTTTGCACCGACTGACCTAGACCGAGAAAGAGACCAGTTCCAATAGCGCCTGCGATACCCAGCATAGAAAGATGTCTCTCGTGCAGACCGCGCTGCAGGCTCTGCTCCTCAGTGGCCGTGACGAGATCACCGCCATTGTCGTTGTGAATCTCCCTTGGTTCCGCCTCAACGCCCGGCGCAGCCTTTCCTCCCGCAAGAATGTCGGCGCTCATCCTGACGCCTCCGATCTAGAAGAATGGCGATAGTATCTTTGAGAGAACTTGGTAAAGAAGAGGCTTTTTTTTTTTTTTTTTGGTCAACGAGGAATCGATGAGCTGATAAAACAGATCTAGTCAGCCTCTTATCAACGCCATTACCACAACCAATGGTGCAATCTCAGATAGACCGGGGGTCAGCGACGGATAGCGGCAATTATTTGTCTCATGGTTCGCGGATGTGATTTCTCTTTTGATCCATGGCGTGGTTGAGCGGGTGGGTTTGGACTCCATTTAAATGGAAATTTTGTAAAGTTTAATCTTTCTAGAAGCTGGCGATGCTGATCTAGACTTGGGTTGTTCCGGCTACCCTATACATGTAGCCACATGGTCACGGGCAAGAGAGGAATAGGTAGTTTATATTCTATATACGATGGAAACAATATGAAACTATTCATACGCTATAAGAACTAGGTTACGACTATCTGCTGTAAGATGCGTGCCTCTTATTCGCCTAATCTTCAGCGTCCCTCAATTTGGTATACTCAGAAGCTGAAACGGTGGCTTTACAGGTTAATTTTTTTTTAAATTGAGCAACTCTTGGAAATTAAAGTAACTTGCCACAATATTCTCGATGCAGTTGGAAGAATGGGCCATCAACCCATACTGCAAATATTGTATTAGCATGTTGGTCCATCAACTTGGGCAACACACGGTATCACTTACACCAACGACTTTATCTAAGATAGTGCCATACGAGACTTCCCAGAAGTTGATATTACCGCCTTGTCTCAGGGCAATGGCGAGTCTACCCAAATCCCCGGCAACCAAGGGTGTAATATAGAAACGCACAATATCTGTGTGGTATATATAACGGGCTGCGGCGAGCATACCTATATCTTGCCAGGTCTGGTTCCGGATAGAAGATACACGTTACCTGTAACTTCCGTGAATCTGACGCCACCTGTAACGACGGTCAAAAGACCAGAAACAACTGGCTTGCCAGGGTTATAGAAAGCACCGTCCTTGAATGGCTTCTTGGTGGCCTTGACCTTAACCAGATCCAGTTGAATAGCCTTTAAGCCATTCTTGTTGATGTAATCAAGGGGCTCTGAGAGTCTAGCATAGTCGTAAGCCGTTTGATCTTGGTCTCGTTTTTTTGTTCCTGAAGGCCAAATCAGATTCATACCAGTCGATGGTAGACTTATTCGAATTACGACCCTCGAGTATCATGTGATACTCAGCATGGAATAGTGCCACAGCTTGTGTTGACTGCAGAAGCAGGTGGCCTAGATTGATACATTGCAGCTTTAATCTTAAGTAACTAGAGGCAGCTTTGTATGTATATCTACGATAACAATTCTTTGAATATGGTACATGCAGCAGCTTATTCATCGAGCTACATGATGTGACTTCGCATTTCAGCTTGGCTCATCTCAGCTAATCGAGCGAGGTCTTCTAAGCTCTGACAGATATGGAAGTCAAGCACAATATCCAACTCAAATGGTTAGAAGTGTTAGCATGCCGCTACATGGCCTAGTTTCCAAATCAACCAACGGGAAGATCAGACAAGCAAGAGTACAATTCATCTGGTGACATCATGAGAGGGGCGGATAGGGCTCTCCTGTTAGAGTATACCGATTAAACTGCATCAAGCCATCTTGATCCTGAACCAACAGGGATGCACACTGCGCCTATATGGACTAAGCTGCCTATTACCATTTCTAAGCCTACTGGGGTGTTTGATAACTACGATTCACTTTGCGTCTGAATAAATCAGAACGATAGGCTGTTCGCCAACATGCTTTGAAATTCTCGCTAACTGAATTTCTTTTGACGACTGTCACTTGATTCTGAAACAGTGCATAGCAGCCACATCGAACTCCTTTTGATTATTCTGCCTTCTTTTCTTCTGAGATTTTGATATCAACACACCTGTTGAGCCAATATCTATATATTCTGGAAACTTGATCATTGTAACATTTCGAAACTTGATGTCCAATGTAGATAAAAATACCAGATAAAGCATTAATACCTACGTGTCGATGACTGGACTAATGTACTGTGCATCTTTGTATCTTCGAGTGTGTTTATGATACATCACGGTAGGCAACTTGTATTAGAATTAAATGTTCATTATGCGTTTATGTATTTATGTCCTTGGGACGTTTTATATCCTTCCTCTGTCTAAACCGAAGGTCATTCGACATGGTATCATGGCGCTTCATGAACATGAGCAGACTCATTGTGTAACTCAGGTTTCATCGCGCCACGGACTTCCTGATATGGGGTGTATTGGCCAGCAGGCTGGTGATAAGCGATATCGTATAGGGAAAGCTGTTGTCCTGCACTTTTGCCCTTTCGGAAATTCCTCCATAATAAGAGGCCGCATGCTCCAATTAACAATGCGCCCACAGCGGCTCCAGCAGCAATACCAGCAGTGACCCCCCAGAGATCCCCGAGTCGGAACTTGAATCTGCACCGGAGCTTGGTGAAGATGTAGGGTCGGATGCTGAGGAGCTGGAAGACTCGCTCGCGTCTGTATCGGATACACTGTCGTTGAAGCTTCGAGACATGACAATGGGATCTTCGGCGAGAGTCGACTCGGCTTTGTAAATTTCGAACCAGAAGATAATATCCCTGCCGTTATATGCATCCTTCCAGAAGCGGTTATCCGAGTTAAAACCTACAGTCCAAGAGGTAGTTTTGTCCGTGGTATTATCTGCAAGAGAGGTCTTATATGAGCGCAAGATTATAAGCAGGAGAGCAGACAGACGCGCTTACGTTCAACAACGTAATATCGCTGCGTCGAGTTAGAAAATAACTGCACAACAGGGATGGTCATCTCTTTGAGGTCAGTCAACCATCTGAGCTTTATGTTCTCGCCTATCTCGTATCGCGGGTTGTTGGCGTCTTGGTCAGTATCATCGTAGGTCGCCGGGACGGCTGTGACTTCAGAAAGAAAAGACATATTAGCACCTGATTCTTCCAAGAATTGGAAAGTTTTATATACTCTGTATGTTTCACAGAGACGCCAGACCTCTATCTCGGACAGTATTTCAACATTTTCGTAAAGAGTTACTGCATTTGATGGACTGCTTGGTTACCGCGTGAGCTTTACGTTGCCAAGACGCACAGCCTGCTTAGTTGTTGATTAGCCATGTCGAAAGGATTGATATGCTTGTCGACATATCCGTAGGGCCACCTTAGTTGTTACTTCCCGATTCTCAGCTGTCTCTCCACCGAAAAAGCTCCATGGGTCGGTTGTTTGGCATGGCCCTTGCTACATAGGTATATATCGATATAGTACGAATATGATAGTACAGAAACACACTCCAAGTGAGATACTATCCTATTATCATGCTCAAATTCGGTATTCAGTACATTGATATGCAGCACTCCCATTCCATATCTTTCTTCTCATGTATAAATAGCGTGAAAATTTGAAGTTATCTGATCCGCATGCCACAACGCGAGAGATCTATGCTCGGTGATAGCAAGACATACTGATAAGATCTCACGCTTACCATTCAAGCAACCGTTCTTTGTTAACTTTCTTATATTTGACCAAATCGGTAAATTTGCTGTATGCCACGTTATGTATTGCGGATCCTTGCTTGCACTGTGCCTCTTGCTGACGTTTTGAAGGTCAATGACCTCATATCAGCGATGTTTCGGTGACTGCAGAATTTGTGTGAGTTGGACTAGGTATGAACCTGTGGTGCAGACTGGCGCCGATTCTTACATCTCTTTGAGTCAAGTATGTCCTGCAAAGATTCGAAAAACCTCGGAATCGACTCAGTGGAGAAACAGCGATTTTTGGTGCAAGCCCTTCGGCAGTATTCTTCCCTCCTCAGCCATTTTCCAGATCTTGAGAAGGATGGACTAGTTTGGATGATAAATGCTTATAAGGCCGATCTTGTTAGAGAAGTTTTTTTGTAGTAAAGAAACAAGCATCTCAACACCTTAATGCCTTTCGAACTGTAGCAGCTTCTGAGCATGAAGCTCGATTACAACAGGATAATAACCTCAAAGATCAGCAAATACTTCTTCATCATAAAATCTTTGTCCCCATATAGAGTCAAATAGATATAGAACCATGAAATGTGCCTCAGATGTGTTCTCTGGATATCAATGTGACCGAAGAGAGAGAAGTTATGCCCGGCTAACTTTACTAAGAGTGCTTAGAAGTTAGAAAGATATTTGTGTACAACAATGCACGACATATACTACCGTTTGAGGAAGGGAATCGACATGATTAATTCAACTCAACTATTCCCAGACTGCTCCCACTATTTCATGATTGAGATATTCGAAAACCTAAGTTCAACTGTTTTACCCCAAGCAAAAAGCTTCAAGAATCACCAGTATATCTAAGTGACAAGTCTGCCCATCTATCTGCAAAAGCTCTAGCGAATATCACATTCTATGCTCATCTAAGCGTTATCGTAACGTAGAAAGAAATACCGAGAACCCGATCCCTAAACAATCTGCACCCAGAATGGTCTACGATTGGTTATGCTAAAATGTGATTTCCAAGCTCACTACTCACGGTGCTCATGAGACTCGTTGGACTGGGTAAGAGTCTCTGCACCCAAAGATTTCTCGGTCGGTAGGACAATGGCGCGATCCAATGCGTAAGGAAGCCCGCGGTGACGCCCACGAACCATCATGGCGCAAATGACGAGCTTACTGAATGTTGTGAATTGGGTACAAAAAGATGAGTTGATGGTAGGATATCCTAAACTCAAGCCGACGTTACAGCTGAACGGTAGTTAGCTCGCATTCCTTTAGGATTAAATCCAGACTTACTATGCCGAAACACCCTCAAAGAAGATGGGCCACATTGTAAATGCCTGCAGGTAATTGTAAGCGAGGGTCTGAGAGATTCGGATCTGTACTTACTGGATCGTTCCCATCCATGATCTTTTTGTGCTCAGCTATAGAGATACAAAAGAGTCCGAGGCAAATGTACCACAGATCAAAACTGAGCTGGTTTCGTAGATGTGTTACAAAATAGGAGCCACCGTCATCTTCGTTGTATTGCAAACTTTTCTCGTAAATCCCCAACGAGCGCTCTTCATAGGTATTGGAAGATCGAACCACGATGGAGATGGGATATACAGAGACATACATCATGACCAACAAAGCCATCTGCACTGCTGGGTTGACATTGGCCAAATTAAAACTAGCTGTACCGGTGTGTCGGGAGCTGACTGCCTGGAAGACAGCAGCACTGAACCTCTGCCAGCCTGGAAGAACGGTGACGGTCGGGTTGTCCAAATCGAGGAGAATGACGAAGAGGATATCGGCGATGTTGAGGAGGGCTAGGATACCAAATAGCGCCCAGGTCGGACCACTAGGGAAGAGTAAAGTGTAACATCGACGCGGGTGGTTGAGGAGAAAAGAGAGGGGCTCTTGAAGTGAGGATCGTTTAGGGATGACTTTCGAAGTGGTCCAAATGATAAGGCGGAGAATGACAGGATAAAAGGTATGACCGGCGAGGGCGAGGGCGCTCATGATAAGCAGCGGAACTGGGGCATCGTTGAACGAAATCATCGAGTCGGGCGTCAATGTGAAACCCAAGTTAGTGACCATAGTTTGAGCAGAGTAAATGGCCCTAAAGTGGATGAGAACGGCAGACAACCCTGTTGTAGAGGAGAACTTACCACCAGCTTGTATCTTGCCCGCACTCACCAATGTACTTGACGTACTTTTCAGGAGCATTATGAATCCATGCTATTAAGGAGATAGCACCAAGGGAGTGTAGACAAAAGTAGTACCCTAAAATTATTAGTATGCTTTCCCTGGGGCAGTTGCTCCAAGACTTACCAATGATGATCTTGAGCAGCAGTTTCAAGCTCTTGTATTCAATACCACCTAGCTCCTCCCGATCCTTTGATGACATATTGTGAAAGATGGAGTTGCGCCCAATTGTGACCTCACGCGATAAGCGTGGGAAGTCACCCACGGCAAGTGTTGGCGCTCTGGTCAGCGGACGCTCTTTCGGTCCTTGAGCAGTATTTCCAATGACGAACAACGATGTGGCAACGGTAGCGACGCGCTCTACAGAACGGACTTGGGCCAGGCTAAGGCCAGCGCTTCGGCGGCGGCGGAGGAAACCGATAGGTGTAGACTGAGTGCGTGAAATAGGCTCAATGATATCCTCTGGAGGAGAGATTAGCTCAGGCATCATTACTGTGAACAAAGGCATCAAGGGCTTACCATCTCGAGTATCTCTGCTGAAGCGACGGCTACTGTTCAGCTCAACAAAGGGAAGGCCTGAGTATGTTAGTTGATTCAATCTAAATATTTGACAATAATGATGATGTGCATACCTTGATCACGAGCACGAGGCCCGGGAATGTACAGAGTCGCCTCTTGTTCTCGCCTAGGATGACGGTCGGCAGAAGGATCAAAAGTGATTCTTGTTTCAGGCTGGTCTCCATCTCGCTCTTTCACCCTATCTTCTCGAATTGGGGGTTCAGTCTTCTCTACGGGACGTTGAGGCGGATGATCAGGCCCCGGCTCTGTTCGGCTGCGGGCTTCGATACGAGGGAGTCCATCCTCTTCTGCGAGGTTCTTACAAGCTTGGTCTGTCACAGCTCTTGCAAGGCTCGGCCGGTGCTCAGGGGTCTCTGAAGCGGGAGGCTTGGTGCCAATCTCAGGGTCCTCTTTGGGATCCGGATCCGTAAGCCTGCGTTGGTTCACCAAGACAGGAGCTTTGGACCAAAGTCATTAACCGTTCATTGATAAGGAATATAATGATGGACTGACCAGCCTTCTTGAGATATCTCCGGAACCAAATTAGGCGCACGACAACGACTATGATATTAATAGACACAGTATTACAGACAAGGGGAACGAAGTAAAGGAACAGTTGCTGGTACGTCTTGAGCACAGGAACATCGACTCTGAGGCAGCATGTGATTAGCAACCCTGGACCATCCATCAACAAGTGTTATAAAGGGTGGCTCACGTAGTTAAGCCGGTAACGGTCGAGGCGCTAACGCCAAAGAAATAAGCATCGATGGCGCTGAGTTTGCCCTTGGGATAGATGATGAGGAAGCTTGATAGACCCATGCAAATAATGTAGATGTCTGCATGTCGCCAAGCAGCGCTGTCAGCGACATCCTATCAGCGTCTCGCGGTTCGGCACTCACAATGTAACTTGACGAAATTCAGGCTAGGGAGCCACATGTTTCGTCAGGTTGGCGAAAATCGCCGAAGACGATGCCCTAGAGAGAAGGTGTTTCAGGGTCGTTTGCGAGTCGGCGGGCGCAGAGTCTGGATATCTGTGCCGTTTGCCGAGAAGAGAGGGAGAGTAGGCTGCAAACCAACTCGTTTGAGCAAAGAGAGAGAAGTGCAAGCAGGTAGTGTTTGAGCGAATTACGCCCAACCGAGGGACAGGGAATCATTGTGATGAAGGCATCTGCAGAGGCGGGAGTGGTGCATCAACAATAAAGCCTGGTCATTTAACAATGTGGCTGTACATGACCACTATAATTGCGAGGCAATGGACGGGGCATTGTCACTGTCGTGTTAAGAAAGAACCTTTGCAGACCGGGGTTGGATCCGGCATTTGATAGCCACATAAGCTTAACTTGCACTGATACGGGGAATAGCGGTAAAGGGACCCTGACAGGCCTGATTAGGACGATCCAACGTCATTGGCTTGGTTTGTTGATTAACGGAGAGTTGTGTGATTTGTTTAAATGCCTCCCTGTTTGGGGTTTGGGCGGTGGCAGTGCAAGATTGGCCTTCCCCGTTGGTGCTTTAGTACTGGAGGTAGTCCTCAAGTTGGCATCGCATGCGACCAAATCCCCAGAAAGGTGGACTACGTTGAATCTTGTTTCCAATTGACTGCGGGGAGGTGTTTTTAGTGCAGTTGCTTATTTGAACGCATCATCATATCTCATCAATCAATGTTGTCGTGTAACTTGCTCAGCCCGAAGGTAGACGATGCGGGTTTTGTGGTGTGGTGGTGATGTAACCAGGGCCGGTATAAGTTCGTAAAGAAGGATGCATTGGATGAAAATTTGAAACCGCTTCGCAGCACTCGACGATAAACAACCATAAAATCAAGATACTGTCTTGTACATACTTGACGTTGATGAACAAACCCCAACGTTGATGCTAAGCTTCAAATGCCAAGCGCCAAGGCCTAACTCGGCCCCTAGACCTACTGCAAGCAAGCGCTCAAAAACAAATACGGATAGGGAAGGAAGAATTATGCCACCATCACAAATGTGGAGAAACACTCTAATCGCGTTCACCTCAGAACGTGACGCGCGCGTCGCATACACGAGAGCTCGAGGTAAACTACTCCGTACATCATCATGCAAATTCAGTAAACAATAAAACAAAAGTCAATCACAATCCTTTTTTCCATAGAGACAAACCCCCAATTCTATCAATGTCCTGTTTACAGCTTCAGATATAAGAATGGATTTCAACTTTGGGCAAGATGCCCCCCAAGATTCAGGCTCTGGATCTGGTTCCAACTGGCTCGGCCTTGGCCAGCGCGTCACATTAACCTCTTCATCGCCTGGAGCGCCTAACACCATGCCTGAAGGTGATGATGCTTCTTTTGCCGAGTCGTTTCGCCCAGAGGCTTCTCCTCTATTCAATCCCCTCTTCATGGGACGCGCTTCAGCTGCTACCGAGAATGCGCCTTCAGTGGGTACGAGTCCCGGCCCTGCGCCTACTTGGCCCTGGCAGCGTGATCCCGCAGCTCTAGACGATACTACCTTCAACACCAATACTCTTGGGTCACCTGATGCCTCTGCCTTATCTGAACAGCATTCGCGCATGTTTTCCTCACCCGAAAAGTCAACGCCACAAAGATCCGTCGCCGCTCATAAGGTTATCTCTCCCGAACGGGCACCATTTTCACCATTACAAGAATCGGCCGCACGCGCGCAAGAAGACTCCATTGTAGAATCAGACGTCGTTGAGGAAGCTAGTCCAGACGAAAGCATTACTTCTCGTCCGATCGTGGAAGAGTCGCGAATCGAGATTCGTGAGCACATCGAAACAATCATTCAGTCCTCGGAGAAGCAGCCCGAAGAATTCCTTTCGCAACGAGAGCATGAAAATGCTACTGGAAATGGCGAAGCCGAGCGCGTTGAAGAGACACCGACCGAGACACCTGTCGAGCCGGCGACGGACGATGACGACAAGCCCGCCGATGGTCAAGAAACCCCTGCGCAAGAGCAATCGAAGGCTCCGGAGCCCAGCTCAGCTCCTGCGGCAGAATCTAGCTCACTTAGATCCGCATTGCTCTCTGTTGGGCGAGGGATAATGAAGCGCATGTCAGCACCACCACCCGCATTTGCTACGCCCTCTCAACCAGATGACTCTCAGGCTCGAAGAGCCATGTCCTCACAAGCAGATCAACAAGCCGAAAGAGTTGGTTCGACACCCTCCTTAGCTGTCGAATTGAAGCTCATGTCAGAGCCCGAAAAGGCAACCTTCAGCGAAGCTCCTACTCCTAGTGAGGAAGCACCGCCTGCCGACGAAGCGGCACCAGCATCATCCGCAAAGCGAGGCAGACCCAAAAAGCAAAGCCTACTTGGCAATTCTGTAGAATCTGTTACAAAGCCATCGACTGGACGTCGCAGTATCGCTTCAGCACCAGCGTCACCTGTAGTAAGGAAAACTCCCATATCAGCCGGAAATCGCGTTCGCAAGTCCATGCCCGCAAGCGTTCCTGCTGATGGAACACCCAAAAAGCGTGGACGGCCACGGAAGAGTGATGCTGCCACAACTCCTGCTCCGCCCCCCAGTACCGCAAAGCGAGGACGGCCACGAAAGAGTGATGCCGTAACAACTCCGGCTGCACCTCCAAGCACTGCAAAGAGAGGACGGCCCAGGAAGTCGGAGGCTACTCCAATTGTCGTCCCAAGTGCTTCGAAGCCGTTGTCTGCCAGGGGTCGCCGAGTTGCTAGTGCCAGTAAGGCCGTAGTCACGCCCCGAAAAGCCACATCAACCCAGACTCCCAAGACAGCCATTGGCCTTCGAGCCGCAGCCGCAACACCTGCATCAACACCCAGGCCCCGTGGACGACCGCCCAAAAATCCCCCACAGCCATCGTCAGAAGAAGTTGAACCCGAAGTTGAAGGTCCCCAGCGTGCTGGCCGTGCGACTCGCGCAGCTGATGCACCTGAAGATGTGTCAGCCACGGAGAAGAGCACGCGTACTGTCAAGCCGCGGGCTGTGTCATCTCCCGCCAGGAAACGTCGAGCTGCAAGAACGGCTGCTGTTGCTGCTTCTACTCCCAACACCAAGACTGAAACCAAGCCCGCAACGAAACGGGGTCGCCAAGCTGCCGCGGAGCCTAAAGTCGATACTACTGCCGAAGCACCCAAAAAACGCGGCCGTCCTGCCAAGACTGAGGCACCTGCTGCTGAGCCCAAGACGCGGAAGCGAGGTCGTGCAGCAGCCACTGAAGAGACTGCTGCAGAGGAACCAGCACCTAAGAAGCGTGGCCGAGCTGCCAAACCTGCCGTAGAAGAAGAAGCTGTACCAGCTCCCAAACGACGCGGACGAGCAGCTGCCTCAGAGGCCACTGAAGCGGCTGAGCCCGCGCCTGCTAAGAAGCGCGGCGCGGCGAAGACCGCGACAAAGATGAACGACAATGCTACCACAAGCCCCGAAGTGGCCCCGAAGAAGCGTGGACGCGCAGCTGCTTCAGCAAAGGCCACTGAAGAGGTGGCAACCGAGACAGCCACCAAGAGCGGTCGCGCAAAGCGAACTGCGCCCGAGCCAGAGCCAGAGGTTGAGTCACCTGAACCTCCGTCTAAGAAACGACGCACAACACACAAGGCCGATGAACCTGCTCCTGCTAAGCCAAGTAAGACTACCACTGGTCGAAAGGTTGGAAGGCCCGCAAAGGCTACAAAGGAAACTGTTGAAGAGCCAGCGCCCAAGCGTGGCAAGGCTACTCGCACCAAAGCTGCTGAGCCTGCTCCAGTTGAGGAAGCACCCAAGCCCGCTGCCAAACCCCGCGGCCGCGCTGCCGCCAAGAAGGCAACGGAACCCGCTGTTGAGGCAGAAGTTGTGAAGCCCAAGGCCCGCGGACGGCCCGCAAAAACAAAATCTGGAAAGGGAGAACTTCCCAGCTCCAAGAGCGCCGATGCTCCTGCGACGAAACGAGGACGAGGAACAGCAGCTAAGGCTACTACTGCAACTACCAAGGCCAAAGGCTCTACCCCCACCGGAGTGACCAAGACAGGCAGAGCAGCACAGACTGGTGTCCGAAGGGGACTACGATCAAGGGGTTGAAGTGATGTTTGCTATCTATATGTAAAACCTTTGTTGCGTAATGAACAACGGTTGGACGGTTTCTGTTTTTCGTATCATGTTAGATCGGTATTCGCAATGATTAAGGCTTGGCTTGGGATGGGTATCATGAGAGTAACATATGTATATGGAATAACAACAAGTTTCACATGTATGGCGTTTTGATTGCGAATGCTGACTTGCAACGCTTGCAAACATACTGCATTTGAGGGGTGCTTCGATAGCTGAAGTTATGTCCTGGATTTAGAGAGCACTCCAGTCACATTATGTATGTATGTATAGAATACTGTATATATTAATGTCTCGATATTCTTATCCAAGTCTAGCGAACCGCAGAGTTTCCCAAGCAAAAGCTAAAACACCACAACTACTTTATATAATAACGACCGAATATCAACAGAAAGGTATCTTAAATCTAGAGAAACAAAAATACGATGCCAATATCACTCATACAGATCCTTATCAACGTCACCGTCCTTGTTTGCATGCGGGGTCGTCACTTTGATACCGTTCTCCAGTCGCGAGAGTGTCATGATATACCCCTTGTGGTTACACCAGCTACGCACCATCTTGACGACCGTCTTGATCTCTCGTCCGTTGAGTTGCCACAAGGATAGCTCTTTCATGTCCTCGTCGTCGAGTGGTTTGTCATCATAGCTGGTGCTGAGCTCGTCTTCGCCATTCTCATTCGTGCTGGCATTCTGGGGCGTGGTAGACGACTCGTCCGTGACGTCTGTAATGCGATTGTTCTCGGGCAGTCGCTGGAGGAACTTGCGCCAAACAGTCTCGCGGGCCTCGCGAGTCAGAGATTGGAAGAGAAGATGCAAGCTGACTCGGCTGCGGAATGCAGTATCGATGGTGTGATACAGGTTGGTCGTGAGAAAGATGATGCCGCGAAAGTATTCCAGTTCACGAAGAAAGATACTAACAAGTTCGTTGCGATGGATGTCATTCGGGTTTCTGTCTGCCATGAAGACATCTGCTTCATCGAGCAGAATTACAGCGTTCCACTCTGTTGCCATCTCAAAGACGCGCTTGATGTTAGCACCCAGAGAAGCGGCATTGATGCCAAGATCCTCGGCTTGCAGATAGAACAGTGGCCGATGAGTCCGGTCTGCGATGGCTTCAGCCATAAGTGTCTTGCCTGTGCCAGGTGGACCGGACAGCAGCATGATGAGGCCCTGGCCCTTGCCAACAATGACATCCTCCATGGCGGTTAAGGCACCATTGTTAAGACTGTGGTTTTCGACGAAGGATAGAACCAAATCCTTCTGCTGTTCGTCAAAGACAAGATGAGAGTATGCCTGGTCGTTCCATACAATCGGCTCCAAATCCTCAACGTAGAAGTAGACTGGAAATTGTTAGCACAAGCACAAAGTACAGAATCGTAGCAGTCTCACCCCATAGCTTGTTCTTCAATGCATAACCGCCAATCAGCTCAGACATAAATGCCAACTCGCCAGGCTCCTGAAGAAGCTCCTCCCTATTACTTGCTTGCTCCTTCTCGTTGAGCCTCCTTTGTTGGGTCTTGGGATGCTTGCCCTCGCGCTTTGTTTCCGCAAGGTCTTGTCTGCGGCGACGTCGCGAGACATCGACGACTTCGATTTCCGGGTCCTGGTTCTCGCGCTTGCCCTCAGCAAGCTGGAATTTGTTGTAGCCTACTACATCGACCAAGATGCGACATTCCACATTGTGCTTTTCGACGCTTCTTTCTCCCGGGTGCAGGGCAATGCCGTTGTAGGAGCAATATGTCAATCCCTGGAGGTCGAGAACCTTTCTCCCCCGTGCCATCAACCGCTCTTTGATAGCATCCTTATCTAGATGCATATCGAAAGGGTAATGCCGAAGGTCGCGAATCGGTTTGTTTCCGGCAAACTCGTTAATGGTCAAAAGTTTCCTCCTCCAGACGAACTCTTCTCCATTGAAGGCCATGACTTTGACAGTGATCACAAGCTGCGCAAGACCATCACTGGTATCATACTCTGTACCCTCCACCTTTCCTATAAACTCAGAGTTCATCCCAAAGCTATAGACTGTTGAGTCCCTAGGGAAGAGAGTCCAAGCAGTTCGGAAATCAGTGAGACCCTTATCAAGCAGGTTGCGTCGTTTGATCTTGATGTCGCGGAAGATCTCATCAAGAGCCCTTAGGAAAAGCTGCAGAAACCCCTTGAGGGGGTCGCCTTGTTTGGTCTCCTTATATAAATGTCGGATCTCATCTTGGCAGAACCAGAGAGGGCGGAAAGGCTCTTTAAAGATGGCGACATCGTGGACGTCGAGATGTATATTCTCTTTCTTCACGATGGGCTCGAGGGCGTTGAGAAGAAGTGGGTTCTGGATATCGACTCGATGGTATTTGAGAGGGTATCGACCGGAGATGGCAGATTTTTCAAGGTCTCTGACTTTGTAGACCCGAATGGCAACACGGTCTCGAGCTTTCGCAGTAGACTCCGGGACTTGCTTGGGAGGATAGTCTTGCCAATCCCATTCGTTCCTCTGCCCGTTGGAGTTCTTGCCCTCGTAGAGGGTTTGTATGGTAGCATCGGCACCAAATGTGGGATCTTTCTTGCTGTTTTCCTCACGTTCTTGGTACTCCTTCTGGAGGTCGACAGGCTTGTCCAGAGGCGAGCTCTTGCGATGTAGAAGCTTGTACGTCCATTTCCACGTAAAGTCAGAAATATTCTCTCCAATGTTGTCCATCATTGTGAAACGGTGTCTGATGATATAAGGGAGAGATCGGGGTGAAGTAGAGAGTAGGGAGGAGAGAAGGAAAGTCTTTTCAACAGGGCAATGGGCATATTTGACCATGAATTAGTTGTGTCTAACTGGCCTCAAAAAAGTCCTAGCATGGAAGAGAAAAGCCACAAGTCGTGCTTCGCCTCGATCGTATTGCAGCGAAGCAAAAGATTGCTGATTTCGTAGCTCAGGACATGCTGTTGCCTGGTATGGCTCCCCGTCAACGCTATTGTCAGCCCCAGATGGCATCACGTCCAATTGATGGTAAAATGCATTGTTATTGGGGACAGCCATAGCCCTGCGCCGACTGCATATTGACGAGGCTTAACTCGAGCGGGACATTGAAAAGCCTGCAGGTAACCAATGGATAAAGCGTCGTCCTACAAGTCAGTATTGTTGGTGTTACACACGACTTCGAAGCTGCCCTAATTACTCAGTACGTACGCTATGAACCTAGGACTTACAGCAAAGGCCTACGCCGCTGAATCCAGGGAGCTTGGGCCTCTGCTTGCCCAAGTAGGCAATTAGCTCGATATGGTCTGCCGGAAAGATTGAGGCTGATTTGCGTTGTCTTAGTCGATTTCCATGATCCCTCAGCCCTACTCAGCTCCAATGAGGCGCCGCCTCAGCACTAGGCTTCCTACAAGGCATTGTTGGGGTGAATGGATGCGAGTATGATGATGAAATTTGTTCAAGTTTAACCGGAAATGTTGTTGAAAGAACCTGACTTGCGCTACCAACAATCTTGCTACCTAGCTACCTACCTTGACGCTCTCAAATGAGTGGTGGTAGATACATAGCTGCCTGCATAACAGACAAGAAACGCAGAATCTGGATTAAGTCAAGACATATACAATTTGGGCCAAACGGATTGCAAAATCAGGCTTCCAGAGGGTCAATAGCCTTCAATGGAATAGCAACTTCATATTATGACATCATTCGAAGAAAAGCAAAGCTCGTTAAACTCTACGTATTGGCCGTCGGGCTAACAGTGTCGCACAGCCACGTTCACAGGTTAAGATAAAGTCGAGAATTTCAACAAGCGGGTTTAGCTCAGTTGGGAGAGCGTCAGACTGAAGTCAAACTTCATTCAATCATTCGATATCTGAAGGTCATGTGTTCGATCCACATAAACCGCATGTTTCTTTTCTTTTGGCATCTACCACGATGCTCCATTATTTTTTTGACCCCAAGCGACGGATCCCTGGACATTGTGGATGGTGGTGGTGTCTCTTAAGACCAACCAACAACAACCATGATTAGTAACAGGGAAGCACAGCGTCTCCGAGCGAGATCACTGTATAAGCGGTATGTCTTGCTGGTCATATGCAGGAAGGAGAGTGAGGTACCAGCAGGCTCGTTGGATAAAAGTTAACAGGAGCTGTTGAATGAGGGCATCGCGAGAGTTTAAAACACTGCGACCGCGATGCGCTCCAGGAAGATGTGCTCTACAAATGTGGAGTCCCACGGTTGATGGTTACGCATACACATACTCCTGTAGCTATAGCCCATTGTTGAAGTGTGATTCGAATATTATAAGAAATGTTCTGCCGTTCTTAGACCATGCGATGTATGTAGATTGGCCCCAAACCTCCAAGGTTCAAGTTGCGCTCCATCTACGGCATAGATCATGTCGTTGAAAGCTGGCCGGCGAACCATCACTGACAACATACGTCTTACTAATCTCAAGACTTTCTGCTGTCGAGAAGGTACGGAAAAGACGGCGATGATAATGTAAGAGAGCATAACCCCATTTCTCTTGAAGCTATACCCAAGAACCTACGTCACAGCCGAGACAACAACTGCTCAGCCTGGGCTTGTAGACAGCCAGAAATGGACAAATCCTCAGAAAGTGCCAGGCTTGGTCTCTCTTGAAGGGCTTTGAAGTGAAATGTATTGTTAGTCGGTTCCCATAGGCTATGGACCTGATGGCTCACCATAGATATGAAGGACAACCAACAAGCACCTCACAAATCCATACACAGCAACTATACGGCCCCAGTATCCCCCAGAATCCCCAAAGACAACTTCAAAGAAGCGTAATCGACAGACAAAAAAATATGCAGTTGCGTAGTTTGCCGTAAAGGTGATTGGAAGATCGTCTTTATTCCCAAGGCAGAGGGCGCTGACCGCTGCCAGTTGTATAACAGCCTTACGCCGGAACCCGATGGAGTGCGCGATGGCGGAACATAAGCCGGAGAGTTTGCGGACCCTGATAGAGATCTGATGTCAGTGTACTTTGGAGACTAAATTGCTGTCACGGAGCCTGGAGCAGAATGAGAAATGGTTGCTGGAGCGTGGATACTGTAGATATGCAGCTTGAGGATGACTAGTAGACATATAGCAAATTCACTGTAAAGGATTTGAATTCCAGAAGCATAGAAGAATCTCTACTGGGAGAAAGACGACTGTTTCTGGTGTGTGGTAGCTTTGAGCCAGGCTTCTGGAACCCAAAATGAGAATGACGCTCAGTTACAAGATGCATGTTTCCTTTTCAACAAGCATGGCCATGGTCCCAAGACCCGCCAGTGTCCGCACAGACAGAAGTTGGGTCTATAAAGACTGTATTAGATCTAGCAGGCTGCATTCAAACTGCCAATGCCTTGCCACTGCTTGCCAGTGCTTCTCTTCAACCTCAGCAGACGATCCACCTGGCAACCACCACCAAACATCACCACACAAATCGTCATTTTCTTTCTTGAAGACTATTCTCCTTCACCGATATTTATTCTTCTTGACCGCACTTTGGAGTTGTTGTTTTACAGCATAGGCTTCTCTATCCCTCCAGCGCAGCTACCCGAACACCGCAGGGACAAACCTACAGAGCTCTTTCTTTTTCACCACCACGATGAGAATTTGTTTGATGACTGGCAAATACTCTTTGACACGAAGCATATAATCCAGCCCCAATCTCCCTCTTTTTATTCTTTCTTTGATCCTCTTATTGTTGTTATCCCCCGCTTCACGCACGTTGCCAGTGACGACGGCTTCTAGAATCAATGGGAGACGGGATGAATGAATAGAAACGAAGCTGCATTGTCCAATCTATTCTTCTCTTTTTCTTTCTCTTCTTTTTGTTATTGCTCCGAGACCCATTCAATCAGAACAATAGACAATTCACTGAGAATTCTCAAATACAGGTCTATAAATTGCTCTAAATTCCCGCCGACCTTTTTTCGAATCTTGATCCTCTTGGCATCTCGCACTCTACTCTACTCTACACAGACTAAAGACTTCCAGCATTTGAGCTATTCTTACTTCTCTCTAATCGACATTCTACGCATTCAATCTTGACATTCCTCTCAAGATGAAGTCCCCTTCTACTCCGGAGACTCACAAGAGCTCCAGCAGTCCCGAACTCGACGTTACTCCCCTTCCCACGCAGCAGAGCACCCCCTTTACCGAGCTGGACAATAACGACCCCCAGTCTCGCTTCAAGAAAGCCATGAACTATTCCTCGCTCTTCAATGACTCTCCCAGCGTTCGCAAGGACCGAGACTCTGGTGTTCAAAGCACTTTGTTCACAACCCCAGCACCAGTTGGATTGCCCATGTGGAACTCGTCGCTCGTTTACAACTCCCAAGAGCCCATGGGGAACAACTATCCTGGCTCCAAGGGCTTTGTAAGCGCCTTCGGCCATGTGCTGCCAGCTCAAGCTCAGCGTCCTCTGGCCCAAGATGCTACGGCATACAGCTCCCTGTTTGCCCGGCAAGCCAGTCCTGCCCACCAGCCTGCTGTCTCTCCCGTTGACCACGCTTTTTCTGCACGAAAGACCAATCCCGCCACTCTGGCGCCCTCTCCAGACATCTGGAAGAGTCTCAAGGATCACTTTCACCAGCTCGAACTGAACGGACAGGAAGCTCCTGCACCGGTACCCCCTCAAGCTCAGGCTCAGACTCAGGCTCCCAGTGCATTCACCCCGAGTGCCCAACCCTTCCAGCTTCCCAGCTGGCTCAACCAGAGCCTGCAACAGCAGTCTTTCATCAACAGTAACCCTACTGTTACTAATCAACTGGAAAACCCAGCTCTTCGTCAACCCTCGACCCCTCGTGGCTTCAGACCTATGGCTGCCATCGCCCACACTCGCTCCAATGTCTGCCGCGTTAACTGCGATGATGACACAGTCGAGCCTGTCACCTTCTCGGGCAACTACAAAGGCGAACACACGATCCGTAACGCCAGCGCAATGAACCTTTCCCCCGAGGAAAACTGCGCCCTTTGGCTGACCAACCTTCCACCGGATGTCACTCATCGCCAGCTACTCGCGCAGATCCGCAACGTCGGTCGCATCTGGTGCACCGTCATCAACGAGCCCGACTACGAGCGTCATGACACTGCTGCTGCCAAGGTCGTCTTCTTTACCCCTGGCCCTGCCCAAATCCTCCTCTCCAAATCCCTCACCCAGGGTTTGCAAGTCGGCAGCCACGCCGTCCGTGTCACCCACAACCGCGTTAAGTATGGCGAGCAGCCTGTCGTCGGAGCTGCCTCACGAGTTCTCTTAATCACCGGAAAATCGAGCTTTGTCAACGCCGAGAGCTTAACCGAGTTCTTCGAAGAGCGCTTCGTCTTCGAAATTGATGAGATCACGACACTCATCATTCGCGGCGAGGCAGAGAATGGCGGCCGGTCCGTCATCGAGTATCGCTTCGGCAGCTTTCGATGCCAGGCACAGATGGGAAAGATGGCGCTAGAGAAGGATCGCCCCCAGGGATTTGAGAAGGTCGAGTTTGGAGAGGATCCTTGTGAGGTCGGAGACACCCTGGCGGCCTACACTATCGCTGCGGAGCGGATTCAAGGAAAGGGAATCTGATACCACAGGAGCTGGGTGAGGTGTGAATGAACGTGTATGACGAACAGGAATTTTTGGACAGGGAAGCATCTTGCTCGGTACTTTGAGAGAGCTATGTTTCCAGCTCTACTTAATCACATATGCACAAAAGGATGAATAAAGATCACACAGAATAGATTAGACGTCAAAGTAGACGTCTTGCAGACATAGCATTCAACTGAATACAGCCTGAGATTAGATTGCAACTGCTCATCGAATTTCTGAAGCCATGACCTGTGCTAGCCTACCTGTACTGACATCGTGGAATGTGTAGCATCGTCACGGACATGCCCGTTTTCATGATGGCTCAGCTCAGATTGAGTTCACGATGGTCTAAATTTAGCTCTTAAGGCTGAACATGTGAAGCGCCTGTTAGCGTAGATGTCGTCCACTGCGGATAAGTGGCGCACAAAAGTTAACGTTGAACCGAGGTGGTTGGTCGAGGAAGCCATCCCGCTTCCGGTCTCGTCGATGTAACCTTGGATTCTGCGCATGGCAATGTCTTCCGAACTGGCCATCAGCGGCCTTGCGAGATAATGGTATTATACTGAGAAACAGGGGTTGAATTCATCGCAAAGCGTTTATTTCTTTGGTACATATAATAGATCGTCATAATTGAACTCCATCAACGCCGCTCTCGTCTAAGAATGCTGGTATAAGCCGAGTAGTATACAAAACAGAAGAAATGGCCCTATTAATCTATCGCTTTATTGATTCGTCCCAAGGAAGCCACGACTGGCGGTCGAAAGAAGGCATACACTTGACCTTCTCAGGCGGCTCAAATTGCCATTCGATATGAGCTTTGTCTTCCTCCATGTGTTTCACCACTTCGTTCGTAAAGCCTTTGAGCTTCTTGATATCTTTTCCCCTCGCATCTGTGTACTCCAGGCTGATGCTGGGCACGACTGCGATCTTGCGGTAGCCCTTGTGCCATAGATCCTTGCAGAATAGTTGTGGTTCGCCTTGGAAGCACTCGTCTTTTTTGGGGTCGCGAAAGCGCAAGCCATGGAGAATTGGTGCAGCGGTGAACGCGGTCGCGCCGTTCCAACATGCAAAGACTTGAAAGGGAAGATGGGCATCGTATCTCATTCGGGCTTCTCGGTTTCCTCTGAACAGGTCCCAGGCATTGTCCCATGATCCGTCTTTGGGGATGGGAAAGAAGGTATCTCCAGCAAGTGTTCTGGCGACCTGAGAATCTGTTAGCTTTCGATTGTACCCTCAGTGTCTGACTTCAACTCACCCAGACATCATAGAACGTTGGATCAGGTCCAGCATAGGTGAAATCCATGGCACAAGTCATATCGGCATTGAGCTTGCGGCGCTGAAGAGCAAGCTCGAGTAAATCATCGGGACAAGCGGCGACATCGTTGATGAAGAGAACTGTAGTTTCGTCTGATGCCGGAACCTTCTTCTTGAAAAGTGGCTCAAGAGCCAAGTTGCGCAATTGAGCAAGCTTGCGGATTCGTGCCCCCTTGGATGGGTTAATCGCCGAGTTGTTGTAAAAATATGTGACACCAAGATCTTCTAGAAAAGGGCGCAAAGCGGCCAGAACATCGGCAGTTCCATCGGGGGAATTGCCTTCAACAATTGAAAGAGCGCATCTTTCGGGGCCAAGGAACTGTATGGCCTCGACAATGCTGCCCATCAGACGAGGCAGAAGCTTTACGACATCGCGCAAATTAAGAGCGAAGAAAAAGTCAATAGTGTGCCCATCGTCCTTGCTTTCTCTGGTAGTGTGCTTCTTTTGGAGACTCTTGTATCGTTTGGTGTCCAAGAGAGGACATTGGAGCCGTGGGCGCTCTTTTGATGCGGGATCAAGGATTGCGTGGATGTAAGGAGAGATGCGTTCGGTAGAGAGAATAGAGCCTGGTGTATGTTAGTTAAATTCACGGAGGAAGTAATAGCGGATGAAAGCTTACCATTAGCAATGGGTATGGCAGATTTTGTAGGTGTTGCAGAAGTGGTAGATGATATTGTTGATGTGGTAGCCTGCTTTATAGTGCTTGTTGTGTAAGCATCAACGGTTGAGTATGAAGTTGTGTCTTCAACAGGAGCCAAGGTTGTCGTTGGACCCGAAAGAAAGGGATCTGTTTTTGTAGACGTGGTCGCAAGGGATGGTGCGTAAAGAGGTAAATATGCCTCCGATAATCGAGTTATATGATCACGACCAAGATACAAGCTCGTTGAGACTAACAAGAAGCATACGAGTGGTACACACAGAACGAGGACCTTGCGATGCATTTTTGGCGCCAACATCTTGAACGCATGACAGAGAGAAATAGAGAAGAAGGGAAGTTAAGAGGGAGTGTCTAATTAAAAGAGGAATTGTCGCAAGATGGCTGAAGGGCGAAGGCACAGCCCAGAGCCCAGAGCCCAGAGCCCAGAACCCGTGAGCTAGAGCACTCCAAGGGAAGGGTTCGGATGAGACAGTGACACCTTTGGTACGAGACCCCACTATAATTGACAGCCCCCGGGTCCGCCGTTTGCTTACAGTGGAGGGCACGTTACTGACGGGTCAGCCCACCGAGAAAGTCGGGGACCTCGAGCTCGTTTACACGGGAGCTAGCAGGGGTTTGATCTCCCAGTCATCGATAGTTACGACCTGACAGGTTATTTGTCAGTGACGTGGTACTACGTATGAGGATAATAATAATTCTCGTGGAATTCCAGCAGGTGACACTGATACATTCCGGGACACAGATACAGACACAAACACAGACAGTTCGGAGGAGTATTTATTGCGAGACCAAGATCCAAGCTCACTCAGCCTCGTCGAATCCTTCTCATTCAACATGAAGTGCTCTATCTTCCTTCCTGCCTTCTTTCTCACATCATCTCATTTCCTGTGGTGTGCATTAGGCTAAAAACTCCTGCCCACCCATTGGCCCTGTCGTCTGCTTAATCACTCAACGTGCGGGGACCAAAAATTGGCTGGGCTGGACTGCAAGGGTTACAAGTTGCCTTTTAGAGCCAAGACAGATGCCCAGTGCACAATCTAGGCGAACATCCAATTAAATCCGCGATAAGGCATCGGCCGCTGCAAGGAACACGGCACCCAAGGTTCCGACTAAACGGTTTTACAGTCCGTCACCTTGAATGAAGCCGTTTCAAACGGTGTTAGCAGCACATGCTAACCTGGACGAGACTCCTCGTTGTGTTATGTTGGACAATAAAAGAGGACAACTTCGAGCCCATAGAATATATTACACAAGCAGAACACGGCAAACAAATAAATCTGGCATGTTTCCTTCCTGTTGGTGGTCAACCTTTTGACTCTTTCCCCCTTTTTGAGTTAGACAAAATGCGGCGAATAACATGTATTTTCCTATTGTCTCAGTTATACACATGCTTCAGCAATGCACACGCTAGGTTTTCCTCTATAACTGAGACTTTGCCGCCCAGTAGGACAACTGCCCGTCTTGAACAATACGGTGTCCCTCTGAAATGGTGACATGCGGTCACAAAAGCAACTACCCACAAGCCATGACGACGGCTGAATCCGGAATTATGTGCTGCTTCAGTTCGTAGTGTGGCTTTGATGGAAGTGCCGTGATACGGATGATCTCAATTTGTCCTCTGACAGGTCGATATCGAGACCAACATGATCGTACTACCAGTTGTGTGACGATAGAAACCCTAAAATTCCTAAGGATATCTTGGTAATGTCTTGTTGTATAGGAGGTTGCCAGATGAATAATCTTTATATTCGACTGACAATAGAGACTGCGCGCTATAGTTTTCCATATTTCAACACGCCGAAATTCCCATCATTGGCAAAACCTGTTACACAGACGATATCAACAACTGAGACATCGAAACTTTCCAGCGACACAGCAGATGCCGTAGGAATAAATATCCCATATTAGAAAACGCCACTGCAACCACTGCCGAGACCTCTCATGCCTAGCTTGGCCTGTCAAATCGTACACTGCCTCAGCCAATAGTCGGTGGTATTTTCGGAGGCCTGGCGGTGATCTGCGGAACAGCTATTACTGTCAGAACAGAAAACACTGAATCACGTATTGGACAACAGTTGTATCTAACCTTTCTGATATTCAAGGAAGCGAGTAGACCACTGAGTTGCGGTGAAGTATCATATACCAAGGTAGTCGACCTGCACCCGCCAGAACTACCCTGCAGAGTACACCGGCAAATCATGCCCAAGCTCAGTTACTTGACAATGATCCTCATTAGAAACTATAGAAGAATGCAATGTTAAGTAAAACCAACAAGCAATGACCCAGAAAATCTAGTGTTTGAAGCTCACGATAAGAATCAGATTCGGTAAACAAATCCTTCAACTAATTCAGCTAAGAGATCGAGCGCTTGCTGGTATTTAGAAAACATGACTTAGAACAATTTCCAGCGCGATAGAATGAGGATTTCACCCATCAAGTTTGAAAACAGAATGATTTTAAGAGAACTAAACGTATGTTAGATCTATGTAGTGAATTCGAATTATTTAGTACTTGACTTGGTGGAAATAAAAACCAAGGAGCTGTACTGCTGCTGTAAACATCCTTCTTGATACTACTATTCGATACAGTTGGCTTTAAGCTTCTAATATTCTTCAGAGTTCATGTAGTCTACAAGAGTTGCTTGGAGAACAGTCTTTACTAATTCCCTTGTAAACAAGTCCATACTCACATGGTGTATGATAAAGACTCTTTCGGGTACCGACGAAGACACGCATTGTAACTAAACTTGAGTTGGGTACTAGAATATTGAAGGAACAGGTGGTAACGTAGGTTACTAGGCCACGCAACATCAATCAATCCTTACAACATATCTTAACGACACGTGAAACACCAGCTGAATCTTTGAGGGTATCATAAGTGCATTGTTACATATACAAGGACGCTGATTCGCCTTCTTTATGTATGAAGGCCTGGCTAATAGTGAAGACCCAGCAATGCCCCCATAACGACCACTCTAGTTGTATACTTGAGTAAAAAAAACAAATGCGCTGACTTCTATCCGTACATCAATGCTGTTCATGCGCAGAAACCCCTAGTATTCTCTTTCGCTAGCCAGAATCGAGGAGTGTTTGCACATGGTTCCAAACAGCTGTGAAGTCAATTTTAGCATCGAACGACCACGGTCAGATCAGTTGGAATTATACGTACGTTACAATATCACCCCAGGCTTTGCAAAGGCAGTCTTTGTCAGCCCTTCTACACTCATAAGGCTAAAGTTGGGTTTGTTAGTCACGGATCGACTTCCAAATTAGTTTGACATACAGTTATTGTTTCCATGCATCTCTGGTAGATTGTTTCGCACTCTTTACCTCCAGCAGGTATCGCAGCCGCCGTAGCTGCGGAAAGAATCATAAGGCTGATGGCGAATTTCATGGTAATGGTTATGAGATGATGTAAATCTGACGGTGAGCACGAATGACGAAAGGCACAACAGCCGGAGGAGAGAACTATATAACCAGACACTTCACGTGGCAATTGAATTGAATGATCCCAGGGCCGGGTTTGGCTAATTGCGTAGTGAGGAATGTAATCAATAGTCGAGACCTAAATTTGTATGGCCACTATTCCCAGGTCGTCGGGATTGGCGTGGGCTAGACGGTTTCCGTACCTGAATGTGGAGCAATTCAAGCCACGATACACTTAAACAAAGGGTTATAGTTCCTGGCTTTATTTAACAAAGATGGTGCTATTATTCTAAAACCCAACTTAAATGGTCTGTGTACCTTGTCTTTAGCCTGGAGCAGCTGGATCCTGAATGACGTCGGGTTGGGATAGAATCTAGAACCAAAATTGAGTCAAGAGGAACAAGGTTGGTCTCAAACTTGAGCCAAGACGGAAAGACCGTACAGTACTATGAAATAACACAAGTTAGCCCTTGTCCGCTTTCTGTCATTCGTTGAAAACTATAGTAGTTGTTGACAATGGGCATACTGATATTCTTGTCAAACAGAACTGCCGCTTATAGCCAACCATGCTTAACATTGATAGAATTTTATACACTATTATTAGTTTCATTTTCATGATCATATACCTCATTACCTAGGCTTTCCTTTACATAACAATAACATTACGTATCATTCATTGTCCCAATCAACGCAGTTCCGCCAATGGCCTAAGCATAGCACCAGCTTTGACTATATATTTCATCCTCCACATAGCAACCATCGAAGCAAGCACTCCAGTGACAGCACTCATAAACGAAGCCTTGCCCACCATCTTCGCAAAAGCAACCCACCACATCAACCTATGTACAAGAACAAATTGTTTTGAGTCATCAAGTCTTGGAAACTCCCCATCAGGAATCTCGGCGCCCAAGAACTTGCAAAGCGGCTCCCACCCCTCTTGCACTCGAAACTCTAGCATCCTCTCAACGGGAACTGTCTTTTTGACCAGCTCGTAGTGATCGTGGAAGGCTTGACGAGCAGGTGAGTTTTCCGAGAAATCAGTCATGGTGTTGAAGTTGGCGAGCATAGCTCTCTTTGAGAACTCGTAGAAAGGGCCAGCTAGAGAGGTATCCCATCTTGATAGGGTGTTCCAGAGCGGCCATCGTAGGACTCGTCCGCCAGTTGAGTCCATGTTTTCCAGCCAACTATCCACATCTCGTTGAGTGACAATGACCTTTGCTTCCGGATACGCAGCCACGAGTTCTTCGACGAAGCAAATAGCTGGTATATCAACCACGGCATCATGAAGCCCAAGAATCTTATCAAACTCTTCTCGACCCCATGGCTTGCCCTTGCCGTAGAACTTTGCATCGAGAGCTTCGCGCCAGAGACTGAGATTCGTTTTGGAGCTGCCGATAGCAACGGACATGTGGTAAGGCGTGTAGCCTAGCTGCTTGAGGGCTGTGAAGACGGCCATTGTGCCTGTTCGTGATTGTCCGAGGCAGAGCACGCGCATGGGCTTCATGCGGCGGATAGGGTACGAATCGATGAGTCGACCGGTGATCGGATGGGGTTTTATGTTGTAATGTTCGTGTGCCTTGCGAGAGTCCATGGTCTCTAGGAGAGTGGTCTTGTTGTTTGCTTTCGATTTTGACATCTTAGAGGCTATGGTTGTTGTGATAGTGGTGATGTTGAATCTCTCTCGAAGAACCAAAGACTTAGGCTTGCAGTAATCTTGACCGTCAAGCCAGGATGTTGATACAGAAAGTTGGCGATGCTGTTTTATTACGTTATATCGTACCCGGTGTACGATAAGCGCTAGAAACACGATTCCATTATATGATGACATGGCCACTTTGCTGACGCCGGAAGCTGACATTTCCTGTCTATCATGGGTTAATTCATCATGAGATGGTGTGAGGTGAACGCCTTTGGATGGTCTATCCCAGAGAAAACCAGACATAGACATCGTTCTACGCGTCGCCAAGTGACATTTATCCAGCTAATCATACTGATTACTGATTCCAAGTCTGCGTCCTAGGTCTCAAATTTCGTCACTGAATTCAAGATTGGGTAGATCTATAATTAGCCTGGCGGCGAGATGATATAGTTTCGGGGTTCTCACGTAACATTGGATGTTTTTACTCAGCACGATCATGCTTGGCGGCTCGGTTCAGGTTTGGGGGCCGTTCATAAGCGGGATTGAACGATAAGTAGGCGACCGAAATGGATGTAAGAATATATATATGAAAACTTTATCTATATACGGCTGATTTCAAAACTCATTGCACAACGAGCTACATAAATTCGCATCATTCCATCTTGGTGGCTAGTCATCACTCTTGGCACGTAGCCATCCCAGGCTCCTCTTGTCCGTTATCATCTGGCCCTCTTAAACTTTCCGAGAATGTAACCACCCTCTAAGCAAAGTTGGAAGCGGCCTTGAACTCGGTCACAGGGTTCATGTTGACGCCCTTGACAACGATAGTGCTACCAGTTGAGCTGGTAACTCTAACGTCGACAGTCTGGGTCTGGAAGCCACTGGGGTTCTCGAAAAAGTTGTAGTCCTTTCGGGCCGTGCCCTTCCAGGATTTGCCGTTGTCGGTGCTCACTTCAAGGCTCTTCACGGGCAGGTTGCTGTTACGGACTTGCATGGAAAACCAAAATGGGCTTGTTCCTAGTATGGTGTTAGTCACTGGTCTAGACCGTGTAGATTTCTCCGGACTTGGTGCTCGACGACTTACCCTCTTTGTTACGCAGAACCAGAGGCGTGGTGATATCACAAGAAATCGCTCTCCAGCTGGTCTGAACAAGACCATTGGAACCTCCTACAGCAGCAAAGGTATTCTCAAAGAGATCCAAGTGACCCTTGTTGCACTCAGGGCACTTGTCAACAATCTAACAAAACATCAGTAAATTGCAAAGACTTCATCATCTATCGAGGACACTCACCATGACCTTGGCCTTCTTGCCGGTAGGGCCAGTAACCTCAATACAGTTACCGCAAACACCCGCATTATCCCAGTTGGAGCCTGAGAAGGCAGTGCCGTACAGACCTGGGGGAATGCTGTAGTTCACGAAGCCGCAGTTGCCTCCGCTGACGTTTCCGCCGTAGTGAGTCGAGGTTCCGGAGGTTACCTCGTCACTGAGGTATCGTCCTGTAACAAGTGCAGGACCGGCAAGGAGGATGGGAAGGAACTTCATGGTGATATGTAGGAATGATAGAAGAGTTGTGGGTTGAAGAGAAGATGATGGCTGATGATCGATGGTTGATCTGAAGAAAAAACTTTAGCTGGCACACTGTCTTGTTCTTATATCCCAACCGACTATAATAAATCAAGTACCGACCTTTTCAAAATCATACACAAACCGGTTCAGTCTCGGGGTCCTCTAATCTCCAGCCGCAGTAGCCACGGGAACTAGCAAGGATTCCCAGTTGGCACTTCGGCCAAGTCCTTAGAATACAAGGGGTTCCATGAAACCGCCCACAATAGCAAGCTGCATTCAAGGTTTCAGTTAGATCGAGAAACATGCCTGTGAAAGAAACAAAGTATCCAACCAATGTTTCGGCATATCACACGGGGAGCACCCGCAGTCATCCGAGCCCTGCAAGGGAGGCCCTGGCTATTTTGTTTCAATCAGGCTACTCAACCGCCGAGGAAATCGTGATAGGATGATGGGTTTTTATTTAAAGTTTCGTGTTGAATGGTGGACTGTTCAGACTGGTGGAAATAAGCTCCCGCCATGTCCTTGCAGAACTAAGAACTAGACATGGGACATGATTGTAACAAAATAGGCAGTTCGGTATTCTTGTCGAGTATCGGGGACGCCGATAATGGCCTATTTCAACTTTAAAGTTCTGCATTTCAGTCAGCTTGCGAACGACCTTGCGCGTTTACAGACGATCTCCCGAGATATCTGCACTGACCTTGGCAGTCTTCACCAATCGCAATGAGAAAAATGCTCACATTTACGTGTATCGTCCCTCAATAGTTCATCCATCAGTAGTCATCAACTGAGCACCTGAATGTCGCGCCGACAAGATCACGACGTAGCGTTCTTCAATGCTACGCTGGCTAGTAGCTTAGCCTACCCCATTCAAGTAACAACGGCTTCTTCATCCTTGCAACAGGCTTCGATCTCTGCGAGAAGTCTCGATTTCAAAGACGAGTAAGGCTTGAAGGGAATTTTCTTCATCCGGATGCCAAGCTCCGACGACATAGCCTTCTTTGGTCTCATCAGTGTGTGGGGATATTCAAACTTGCTGAGAAAAGCGACGGAAACCCCTGCACTGTAGAAATACATGAAATCTGTGTTTTTCTCGTCGACATACACTGCACAAGCCTGGGAAAATAATATCAAAAAGGGTTTCTGGACCAGGTGTTAGTATCAGAGGTAACTTACCTTGAAGATGTGACTTTCACGAAAGGGTGCTTTGGGAGATTGCTTCTCTTCGGCCTGAGATTGTGCTAGGCCAACCAATACGGCGAGTGTGTAAGGATCATGCCACTGGTCAGCTGGTTCAATCTGCTTCAGCCGCATCTCTCGCAGCAACTCAGCAGGAGGGTTCGGTCGACGGGGCTTTGGAAGTCCAAAGACACCCTCTCGTTGTATCCTGATCATTCCACGCTGTAAGAATGCAAAGACAGGCGTTAGACTTCCTGATGAGCGCACGGAGAAGACGGCGCCATGCAGACGATATTCATGCTTCTTGCCGAAGCAGAAATAGCCAAAAGGTCTATACAACTTAGATCAGAACTGCGAATAAAGCTGTTTCTGTTGCAAAGTCTTACCTTTGGAACCTTAAAGGTCCACCGTCTTCAGCTACGAGTTTCTTGATGGCCGCGTTCTTCATCTCGGACGTTGCTAACCGCTCAGCACTCCGCGCATCGCGATCAACGGACTTCTTGCTCCCTGATACCTCCGATGCGCTACTTTCCGACTCTTCTGGCAAGTCATCAGTCGCTTCTTCTTGGAAAGAACACTTGAGAAGTTCTAAGTGCAGTCGTGTCCATTCCAGAGGTTGGACAAGAAGTCGCTCTCTCGGATGCTGGCGGATGATGTCATGGATGGATTTTGCCTCAGACATAATAGCAGTTTCCGACTGAAGCGATATGTATGATTTGTGGAAGAATAAACGCTGTTTGGATCTTGTGTTTGATTTGTTGAAGGGATGGGTGATGAGGTTGTGGACTTGCGTTTGACAAACGTGAACTATTGTTTCAGATTCTGACTGTTTCACTTTTCTGCTGGCACGTGAGCCCCAACAAGACATTTGAAAACATTCAAATGAGCTTTTTTAACTCTGGCAATAAATTAATACAAAGGCCAAACCAAGCTTTGATTGAAATAGAGAGGATCCCAGTCTCTTCCAAAGGTATCAATAAATTACCCAGGACAAGGCTACTACCACAGAAGCCGATGGTAGAAGAATTCACGGTAGCCAACCCACCAGCAGCTCCAGCGCATTTGGGCTGATAGATCACACCTCTTATACAGTTGATAAAGAGCACTTGTAGAACTCTTTCAAATCATCAACCCGCCACTTGGTCCCCCATCCGCTCTCTCTCTCAATACGATCCAACATTTCCAATATCGCTTTATGTTCACTCGGATGGCTCATGCAGCGCCCAGCAATCCACAGCGGCTGAACACTATTCGTCCATGCACCATGATGCTCGTTAGACGCCGTTATGCCGCATACTTGTCGTGCATGCCAAAGAATACTCCTCGGCTTTGCCGCATGGCCCAACCGTACTGTTGACGGCTGGTTTTGCAGCATTAGGATCGACGCTGTGTGGTGCAGCTGGTTCCCTGACATGGCGGCAGGATTGGAGTAGAGAATTGTTGGGAAAGGTGAAGTATCGCTGGATGGAATGGTCATGATGGGGTGTAGAGGTGCCGGGCGCTCATGGTACCATTCGCTGATGTACTTCCACAGTTTGAGCCACTTGGTCCGGAACTTGGCTTCGTCGCGGGCAGGATCGGAAGAAGAGGGTGCTAAAAGATCAAGAACTTGAGCAGTCAAGTATACAGCGTAATTGGCCCAATGCTCAAATGTCGAAGCATTCTTGAACAACTCAACATCGTTCTCGATCGACAACGTCTTGGACGCCCAATGAGAGATGGGAATGAGCGTCTTGACAGAGGATATGAGACCTCCGCAGATATCCATACGTGCAAAACACCAGAACAGGGCTTGTTCCGTCCCTCCAACAAAGCCGTTAATACCAACAGCTTCCATAAGACTCGCACATCCATCAAGATGCCGCTGCCATGCCTTGGGCGAACAGCTCAGCATTTCCAGCACGCAGAGTATAACGCACGTGGCGATAACTGCTGTTCCGCGCGTTGGCAAATGGGGAAGAAGCAGATGTATTGCTTCTTGGTACAGCGCGAGACTACGGCTTGTTGGGAGTGTATGTTTGAGCTCGAGCTGTCGCGCTGAGAGAGCCAGCATTGAGTATCGTAGGTGGTCATTGTCCTTACTCATGGTAGGGATTATCTGCTGGAAATGCCGGTCGCGGTCAAACTTATCGAGCCAGGGAGCGATTTCATCAAAGTAGTTCTTCCAGAGAGAGCACTCTTCGTGTTGCGAGAGAAGCGGTGCTTGCGAAGGCTGGAAATCATTTATTGGGAGCGTAACCTCTGTATCTTCCAGAACAACTCCTCCCAGTGCACTATCGATTTCGACATGCGGTGTCGTCGATCTTGTTGGTGCGACAGACCGCGTCTCTTGAATGAGGTGATTGCGCAGTGTGGAATGCAATTCGTGGTACGCAGAGCCTGGCAGGAAGATACCATCTTCCGATATCCCCTCGGGTGTAAATGCCTGCATGTGGTCTATGTATGGGTACTCTGTTATTATCTCAATGGGGACTGAGTCCATTGATACCTGGATAGTAGGGTTGATCTCGACAGAGGGGTTCGATTGCCCGTTTTGGCTGAAGTAAAGAAGGTCTGCAACAGCATTTTCTGTTCGGCGTTGAGATGCAGGGGATGAGATGTCAACTGCTGGATGTCTTTGTACGGGTACATAGCCACTTGTAATTGTGTTGGTATCTGATACCCTCCTATCAACCACGAGATTTGAACGACCTGGAATGTGAAGTCAGCATACACTTTCTCTCATCTACAACAAATTCATACCGGAATTGCCTGTCAGTGTACGACTGCCATTATCATACAGACCCTCCTCTTCTGTCTCAACGCCGTTATAGTCCCGAATGACTTCATCCGTAACATCCAAGATCTCAAACTCCTTTGGCGGTCTCCTCCGCGCCATCTTGCGCATCGAAGGATGCCGCGCATTCAAGCATTGCGCATGCTCAGCCCGAAACGCAATCTTGAGGCCCCATTCGCAAGACTCGTTGCGCCGACGACATGTTCCACAGGCCGGTCGGCCCTCGTCGCATTTGCGCTTCTTGCGTCTACAATTCAGGCACCCGGATCGCGTCCGCTTGTGCTTGGCGGGTTCCGCTCGGGCTCGGGCTCGGAGCCGGGATGCGGAGGTGCGTTCCATAAGTTAACTGCAGCCGGTGTTGCTCTTCTTGGTGAATTATGCTGGTTTCTTATTGTCAGAATGGAACAGAGGCGAAAGCGGGTTATACTGATCGGGGCGGAGATGTCCGAAAGTTGGAGGGGCAGGGCAGTTGTAGACGCCAAATTCCGTTGTTACTCGTAAGGTACCATACACTAACTCTTCTCTCGTAACAGTAATCATTCCAAAATTCGGACAAATTTCAGATATTGACCCAAATCATTCGTTACAAAAAAATTGCTAAGATTAATGGACCATAAACTTTTCACAATTATTCTCTCCCTCTCACAAACATGCCCAAACTGGTTTTGGTTCACCCCCGCTTAGAACTGCCGTCTCAACACAAATTTAGCAATATAATGACTCTTAGTAGGTAGACGCTAATTCTCATGTTAGCTCAACTTGACCTGTCCAGGTAAGATCGTCACATCTCCTGGATAAGCATATCCCCGGCATTTGGAACCGGAAGGAAAGTCAAATGCAATTGATCAGGTCTTTATGAATACTCACGACACCAAAAGCTCCTCGACCTCTTTGGGCTGTCTAATTCACCCACCCTAAGACCGCTGTCATCTACCGCGTGCTTTCAGCGCCCTTGCGTGACACGGCCAACTCATGCTTCAGTGAGTTATCATAGCAACTTGTCGGAACCGCTATGAAGAGCGCTTTAGGTTGATTAGAAGGGAGACCATACATAAGTTATATCACTGATACCCAACTCGACGAGATGAGTCGCTATGGTGTATTTATGTGAGGTTTTATATATTTGCTTATCTGCAGTTAATCTCCCTTGTCTTCAACCAACGTCACCGAACGGAAAAGGTCAACAAGGCTCCTGTGTAAGTCAGCAAAAACTACGCTTGTAAATGCCCGCCTTCGAATATTACGTGCAAATAAAACGCTCATCCAACCACTTACAGCTCTACTGCTCTCGCACTTCGGCTACGCTGTATCGTTACAGGACGAATAAAGCAAGCTAATCCCTGAATTCGGCTGCCTAGACGGCCCAATTTTCCAACCATTTTCGCGAGGGCGCTTGCAAATGCCTCAGAGAGTTGACTTGGTTTAACCCGCAAAACCCCAGACGATGGACACGCTGATGTTACAGTGGACTGCTGAGTCCCCACGGGGAACCCGCCCCAGAATCTTGGAACGAACCTTGTTTTGCGCGAGTCAACGGATCTAGTCTTTGGATCGCAATGCGAAGTCGGTTATCGTAGTATATAAACATATATATATATGTATATATAATCATGTCATTGCCCCATCTTCATCATCTTCATCATTAGTGTTGTGTGCCTGGTAGCATCAACAACTCCACACTCTGTTGTTGGATAGCTTCATTCCCATTCTTCACTTCCATCCTTACCACCCATCTTCATCATGACGATCCTCGTCGGAAAGCCCCTGGACTGGGCCATCACGGCAACAGCTGGCTCGGGCTTCCTCCTCTTTGGATATGATCAGGGTGTCATGTCAGGCCTGTTAACAGGCACTGCATTCACAAACACCTTTCCTGAGATTGACACCACTGAAGGCGGCAATGGCAGTTCTTCTCTGCAGGGCACCGTAGTGGCTATTTACGAGATTGGGTGCTTCTTTGGTGCCATCTTCTGTCTTATTTTTGGAGAGTATTTTGGTCGTCGCAAGTGTATCATGATGGGCTGTGTTGTTCTCAGCATTGGAGCCGCTCTTCAAGCCTCAGCTTTTGGAATCCCTCAGATGATCGTTGGTCGTATCGTAGCTGGCTTGGGAAATGGCATGAACACCAGTACAATTCGTGAGTTACACCCTCTGAAGTATTCGTACCTCAACTAACATATCTTAGCTGTCTGGCACTCCGAGCTGATGAAGGCCAACGATCGCGGTCGTGGTCTAGCCATTGAACTCGCCATCAACATCTTCGGCGTGATGCTCTCATACTGGGTTGACTACGGCATGTCCTTTGTCAGCAACGACGCCCAATTCCGCTTCCCGCTCGCCTTCCAGATCTTCTTCGCCATCCTGACCTTCATCGGTATTCTTCTCCTTCCCGAGTCTCCTCGTTGGCTCATTAACCACGACCACCACGACGAGGCCCGAGAGGTTCTTTGGTCTGTACGAAAGAATGCCAAGTCCATCACTAAGGACGACGAATCTGTTAGCCGTGCCATTGCGGAGATTCAGCACGCTATTAATGAAGAGCGTGAGGCTGCGCAGACGAGTAGCTTCAAGGCTATGTGGAAGAATGGCGAGCAGAAGTTCTTGTACCGAACAATGCTTGGTATTGGTGGACAGTTTATGCAGCAGGTGAGATACCACAGCAAAGCTGACTTTCCCTGCTCTGGCTAACAGTTCCTCTTCCATAGCTTTCTGGTATCAACCTGATTACATACGTAAGTTCCATAGCCTATCTACCAGCAAAGTTAAGTTACTGACATTAACCAACAGTACGCCCCCGTCATCTTCCAAGAATCAGTCGGTATCTCCCACAACCTGAGTCTTCTACTAGCCGGCTTCAATGGTGTTGCATACTTCTTCTCTTCACTGATTCCCATCTGGATCATTGACCGTCTTGGTCGCCGCAAGCTGATGATGTTCGCTGCAGCTGGTCAGGCAGTCTGCATGGCTGTCTTGGCTGGAACTGTGTCAACTGGACAGCCGGGACCTGGCATCGTCGCTATTGTTATGCTTTTCTTGTTCAGTAAGTCAACTAATAGTGCGAAAGTAGCAATGATACTAACTGGTATGCAGACTTCTTCTTTGCTGTTGGATTGCTGGCAATTCCCTGGCTGTGTAAGCTTCAACACATCGAACTTCTGACGACCTCAAGACTAACAGCATATCAGTGCCCGCCGAGTATGCCCCCCTTGCCATCCGAACGCGCGCCGCCGCCCTCGCCACAGCCTCCAACTGGATCTTCACCTTCCTTGTCGTGGAGATCACACCAGTTTCCATCTCGAGCATCGGATGGAAGACATACGTGTACTTCTGCATTTTTAACGCCTTCTTCGTCCCTCTCATCTACTTCTTCTACCCCGAGACCCGCCTCCTGTCTCTTGAGCAGATCGACAAGCTCTTCACTGGTCCAAAGGTCCTGCTGCACTGGGATCACAGTATGGGTGTTCCTGGAGAGGCTTCTGAGAATACTTCGAGTGGCGAGACGGGAAAGATTGGGCATGATGAGAAGTCTGAGGCCGAGGTTCATATGCGAGAGTAGGAATGTTGGGGTAATTGTGGTGGATAACCACTGGTAGTAAATTTATGATCGTTCAATATGCCATGTTGAATTCCATTTTGTTTTTCGTTATTTCTTCGAATTGCTCATAGTCTTCTACACGCAGGCTAAACCATCGTATACTTGGTGTCATTCGTGCATGAAGTCATCAAAACGCGAACTTGACTATCATCGGACTAACATCAAGGTTTTGAAGTACGGGCCAAAAACAAGGTATCACTCGTAAATACTCACTTCCACGCAAACCAATTTGGCTTCTTCTTCTCGGCCTCCTGTTTCCTCTTCCACTCCGTCTCCTCCTGAGCCATCCAAGCCTGCATCCTCATACACTTCTCCTCCATTTGCGCATCCGTTAGAAACCCACGCCCGCCATCCTCCGAAGTATCCTTATCGCGCGAGCCTGAGTATGAACCTTTCGTCACATCCAGGATATCGCACAATCCCTCCGACTTCTCCATCAGCCATGCTCCGTTACGAAGACCATCGCGCCAATGTGGTGGCAGGGCCTTGTAGCCGAGCAATGCTCCAAGAAGAGCGCCCGCGAAGCAGGCGTTTGTATCGGCATCTCCTCCTTCCATTGTGAGATCGGTAATCAGCTTCTCGAAAATTGCAAGCTGTGAGCTTATTTTTCCTGAGGATTTGAGTTGACGAAGTGCGAGGCGGAGAAGCAGAATGCCGGAACCGAATGTCTTGTATACATAGCCGATCTTGTAGCTCTCATCCAGCTTGAGATCTGCGAGTGTTTTGGCAGTAGAATGTTGTCTGAAGTCGGCGACGTCCAAGCGAGGCTCATCTTTCCTGTCAGGGTGCTGTAATTCCTTCTCTCGCCGCTCGTTATACCATGAAAGACCAGCCTCAATCAACTCGTCAACATGCTGTTCCTCGCAGATCTCGCCAAGAACAAGTCCACGAACAAGAGCAGTGCCGATGGCACAAGAAACGACACATCTGGGGTCAACATGTGTAACAACCGAGAAATCAGCCGCGACCTGGAAAGTCTCCTCAACTGACTTGCCCAAACACATGAGTCCTAGAGGATGCGTTCTCATAAGACTTCCATTCGGCGCGGCGTTGTATTTGCCCGTTACCCAAAACTTTCGTGCTGTTCCTTCAGGGTCGTCAAGGTAGGATTTACTGCGGACGATGCCGCCAACGGTGCGTCCTAGACCGAGAGGTAGTGTATCAAGGGCACGCAGCCCCATCCTGACCCATACCGACAATCTCGAAGCAAAGTCCTGGGGATCAAGCTTCGTCCCATCGCTGTGGAGATATGATAGCAGTATCAGGACAGCATGGTCTGTGTCATCAGTCCATTCGCCAGGACGATGGAAGTTTCTGTGATGGTCGCGACGGAATGGCGTGGCTTTCTCAGCGGGTAGTAAGGTAAAGGTGCGATCGGGGTATGCTTTTGCAGATATTTCAGCGGAGAGAAACTCGGTGTATAGCCCGATTGCATCTCCAAGGGCTGAACCGAAGATGGTGCCGATGATGCGGTCTTGGAGGTGAGAGGACTCCAGTGCCTTATGGGCATTTGCTGACAAGGACATGGCGTTCATTGTTGTTGGTTAAGAAGTTATGTTACTTGTAAGTCCACTGTGAGAATGGTCCGTTGTAATAAGTATATTCGTTCACTTGAGGCAGCCGATTGAGCTCAAGCCCAGGCCAATTTGGTAGCATAGACATGGCGGTGGCAGTGAGGCGCCACGCTACGCCAGTTAAGCCTGTAAGGCTGAATCAAGAGTTTAGCTGCGAATCAGGCATCCATCATGTGAGCTGAATAATGGTGTTTCACTGGATTAAGAATGCGCCAAAATTGGGTATGAGCTTCAATTTCTTATTAACTGTGACCAGCTATAGCTATGCTGAGGCGCAATGCCCTCCATCAACCCTCAGATCCGTACCGTGGACAAAAGACGCGCCCTCAGACAACAAAAACACCGCCGGCGCCTTGAAGTCCTCTGGAGCACCCAAACGTCCTAGTAGGGCGCCAGCCATCCACGTCTTCTCAACCTCAGGGTTTTCTTGGAGCAATTGATCGGTCATGGCAGTTCTGATGTAGCCGGGAGACAATGTGTTGACTCTAATGCCGTATTGACCCCATTCCTGAGCGACCGATCGACACATCTGCTGAACAGCAGCCTTGCTGGAGTTGTATGCTGTGCAAGAAAGCCCCTGCAGTTTACTCATTAGCTTGTGCAAAATAGTGTGTAGTAAGTGGTGGATTGACTTACTCGGTTGGCAATGTTGCCTGACATGCTTCCAATGATAACAATGCTGCCTGGGCTATTCTTCTCTCGCAGTATGCGCGCCGCGTATTTACAAGTGTTGAAGACACCAGTCACATTGACTCGCAGTATACGGTCGAAGTCGGCAGCAGGGTAGTCAAGCGCAGCGATCTGCTGTTGAATGCCAGCGCAAGCAATGGTTCCCCAGAACGGAGCTCCAGCTTTGTCAGCCTCAGCTGCAATTTCATTCATCGATGTCTCGACAGAATTCTCATCTGTGACATCGCATTTTCGGTATGATACAGAGGCCTTGTTAGCCGTGGCGGTTTTGTTGAGCTGTGCCCATTCGGCTGGTGACGGCTCCTCGAGAATATCGAGACAGGCCACGCTACCACCGGCTTCGACAACAGCAATAGCTAGAGTGATACCCAAACCACGGGCTCCGCCGGTAATGGCGACTGTCTTGTTGTCAAGGGAAAAGAGCTTGTAGGTCGATGCTTTGGAGGCGGGCGTTTCCTTGGATTCGGGAACGCTGGCTGGGAGCTCAATGTCGGAGACGATGGCGGGCGTCATTATGAAGATGAAGATTAAGGGGGTGAGAACGAAAAGATGGAAAAGTTGAGATCAGAATTTGAGGCCGACAAGAAGGAGAGAAGCTTTGAAAGACTTGTCGGGATATACAATGACCTACGGGTATCCATTTCTGGGGACACCGAAGATGGTCTCCAGCTCGTTGTAAAGCGAACTGCCCTGATGGCAATTGAAGGGCAGGTCTAGGCGGAGGGAAGACGTGTAAAAAGTTGACTTGATCGATTCGTCCCAAGCTTGCAGATGAAGCTATTGTAACCGGGGGTTGATAAAGACAGACAAAAAGGACTTGTTAGTGAGTAGCTTGACACAAATACTACATCATACAGTAGCTGATGGTAAGAGTGCAATGTACGGATAAAGCCGCCTTGTTTTTGACCCGCCCCGGGTTCCACAAGCGCGATTGCTTCTTTCTTTCAGCCATCATTCAATACCTCAATCGGACTTTCATTGACCAAAAAAGTGCTATTGCGTGTTCTCTCATGGGACTGCCATACCCCACGATTGCCTGCAGCGTGGGACCAGCCGTGGATAGATCCCTATGCATCAATGTGACGGCAAGTGCAAGCGCTCTGCATCTTACTCTAGCCTCAAGAGGCAAGGTCGTGTTCCATGTGCCTCCAACTTCCTGATACAGAAGCCTCACGAATTAGCAGCTTCACTCTAACAAACAGGCCCAATAACGTCAAATTCTCAAAGAACCCCACGTTTGATCCATGGCAAACGCCCAAATTCACGGCGCTTTCCCTTGCCAGATTAGGGATGCCGGAGGGGTCGCAGTACAGCATCACCGTCGTAATGAGAAACATCACGCGCAAAAGATGCTTTTTAGAGATGTCTATAATTCACAAGACGCTGTCGATGTCTCTCCAACTCAACTCATCACATTCTTGCCTTGTAAGAGTATTACGAAGTTACACTCGAGATGACACCCATGGCAATCACCCCAGAGGCACAGGATGAGCCTGTAGCCCTTTCCAATGTTGTCAAGTTGATCAAGAACGATGATGCCGAGACAATTGATCTTGCGCTGCGACAGTTTCGTTGCTTAATTGCTGATCTTTGTGAGCAATTCAAGGGTGGTCACCCTGGGTAAGAAGCACATACCCTCAGTGCAGGAGAACGAAATGTACTGACTGACTGGCTTACAGCGGTGCCATGGGAATGGCCGCTATCGGCCTCGCCCTCTGGAAGTATGTGATGCAGTACTCTCCCAACGATCCAGACTACTTTAACCGCGATCGCTTCGTCCTCTCCAATGGCCACACATGCCTCTTCCAGTATACGTTCCTGCATCTCACAGGCTACAAGGCCATGACCTTTGACCACCTCAAATCCTACCACTCCTCCAACTACGACTCACTGGCACCAGGCCATCCCGAGATTGAGCATGAAGGTATCGAGGTGACGACCGGTCCTTTGGGTCAGGGGATTGCCAATGCGGTCGGTCTCGCCATGGCTACCAAGAACCTCGCGGCTACTTACAATAAGCCCAACTTCGACCTCATCAACAACATGACTTATTGCATGATTGGTGACGCTTGTCTGCAGGAAGGTGTCGCTCTCGAGGCTATTCAGCTGGCTGGCCATTGGAAGCTCAACAACCTCGTCGTTATGTACGATAACAACCAAGTCACCTGCGATGGTAGCGTCGATCTTTGCAACACCGAGGACGTCAACGCTAAGATGCGTGCTTGTGGCTGGGACGTAATTGAGGTCGAGGATGGCTGTTTCGACGTCGAGGGTATAGCCAAGGCTCTTCTCAAGGCTAAGTCAAGCACCGATAAACCCACCTTCATCAACATCCACACTGTCATCGGTGTCGGAAGCAAGGTTGCTGGTGATGCTAAGGCCCACGGCGCTGCTTTCAGTCCTGATGGTGTCAGGGCTGTCAAGGAGCGTTTTGGTATGGATCCTGAGAAGCACTACGTAGTGTCTGACGAGGTTTATGGCTTTTTCCGTGACCGCAAGACTCGTGGCGACCATCTCGTTGAAGATTGGAAGAGCTTGGTCAACGCCTATAGCAAGGAATACCCTGAGTTACATCGAGAGTTCATCAAGCGCATCGAGGGTCGCTTTACTGAAGACTGGCGAAGCATCATCCCTGCTAAGGAGGACTTCCCTACTGCTCCTACACCTTCACGGAAGTCTGCTGGTATCGTCTGCAATCCCTTGGCCGCTAAGATCAGGAACTTTATGGTCGGCACAGCTGATCTGTCCCCCTCTGTCAACATGATCTGGAAGGACAAGGTTGACTTCCAACATGCAAGTATTCTCTTCGTAGGAGAAGTAATCTTTTGCTAACTTAGTGGTAGCCTGACCTCAGAACCACCTGCGGTATCGACGGTGACTACTCTGGTCGATACATCCACTGGGGAATTCGAGAGCACGCCATGGCCTCAATCTCCAATGGTCTCGCTGCTTATGGCAAGGGCACCATCCTTCCAGTGACATCCAGTTTCTTCATGTTCTACATCTACGCTGCTCCCGGTGTCCGTATGGGCGCTCTCCAAAATCTACAAACCATCCACATTGCCACCCACGACTCAATCGGTACTGGTGAAGATGGTCCTACTCACCAACCTATCGCCCTCCCTGCCTTGTACCGTTCCATGCCCAATATCCTCTACATCCGACCTTGCGACACTGAAGAGACAGCTGGCGCTTTCATCACAGCACTTGAAGCCAAAGATACTCCCTCGATCATCTCACTCTCCCGCCAGAACCTGGAGCAATATCCCCAGCACTCGAGCCGTGAAGGTGTCCAAAAGGGCGCGTACATCTTCATAGAAGAGAAAAATGCCGACGTCACCCTCATTGGTGTCGGTGCCGAAATGGTCTTTGCCGTCAAGGCCCGCGAGGTCTTGAAAGAGAAGTTCGGTATCAAAGCCCGCGTCGTTTCTTTCCCTTGTCAACGGCTCTTCAATTCTCAGCCCCTGGAATACAAACGTGAGGTCCTCCAATACCGCTCCAACGCGCCTCGAGTAGTCGTTGAGGCATATGCTGTCAATGGTTGGGAGCGCTATGCCGATGCCGGATATTCCATGTCCACTTTTGGCAAGTCTTTGCCTGGTAAGGACGCCTACAAGTACTTTGGCTTTGACGAGAACGTTATCGCCCCTGAGGTAGCTAAGCTTGTCGAGGAGGTTCAGAAAGAGGGTATCGAGAGTCTTCGCGGCGAGTTTAGAGACCTCAACAATGTGACACATGAGCATTAATGCAAGTTGCATAAAAGGCCAAAACATTGATTTTGGAGTTTGTGATGGGGTTCGTTATGACAGGATTACGGTGTTTCTTTTTAGCATAATTCAAGCAAATTTCTTGGTGTATTCCAGTTTCCTATCGAATTTATTCTTTGTCTCTTATCCAAATAACCTTTCTTTGGCATCCTATGAGTCTTTGTGCCCACACAGGCCTTCCCAAAATCGCAACTCTTCAAAAGCTTCCCCAACTCCGGGCAAACAGATGCCTTAATAGTAATACTTGGATATCATTTCCCAAGTGAAGGCCCAAATAAACAAGAACCCCTCGATTCCGTATGCTATGCCTGCAATAAATGGCATGACGACAGCCCCTATAAGGACAAAACACTTTTCCCAAATCTTTAGTTACAACACCGCGGCAGCATAAACCTACCACGAACTCCCTAATGTGTTCGTCTTCCTTGTGGACGAATGATGGCGTCGGAAGGTGGCAATGACTGCATTCCCTCAAGCAGATATCCAGTGATAGTGTCCATGATACCGCGGTTGAACGGACGGGGCAAGATTGGCCACGACTCTTGAACCATAACCGCAACGTTCTGCCCAGTAGTCAAGGCTCCCCCAGCGATGTATCCGCCTACCTGGCCAGCAGTCGCGACAGCATCGTAAGTACCTTGGGTGGTGGCTCTGATACCGCCAGTGACGCTGCTGTATGACCTGGCGATGCTGTTATGGGCGATGTGTACTGTAGCGGAGACAGTTTCTTGTACGGCCCGTATGTAAGGAAGGTTTCGGACGAAACCTACAGGTTCATTGACGGGAGCAGGGGTATGGTCACTAAGGAAAGGGGGCATAGGGACAAACCATCTGTATAGAATGTCACGGCTTGCCACCTCGATGTCGTCTTCAGAGTCAGTATCCTCCTCGGATTCTGGGTGATGAACATGAACCACTCCCCTACCGTCAAATTGAAGACTCTGTGTGGTAGCCTGTTCAACAGAGTATTCCGAGCAAACTGCGGCTATAATCTCAGCTCTGCTCAGAGCCTCCCAGCCTTCGACGTCAGAGTCAGAGTCAGAGTCAGGATCGGGACTGGGGGGAGTGAGGTCGATGTTAAACATGCCCTCAGAGACGATGCTAGAGCTACGCACTGAAGATCCATCTTCAGCAGCAAAGTGCTCCTGGCGTCCACGTCGAGATGCAGAAGAGATATCCTGCGGAGCTTTCGGAAGATCAGAGTGCGAAGACATGTCTGTTTCGAAAGATTAAAGACTGTACGTGTGACTTTCCCTCCCGCAGTCAGTTTGCTCAGTCTTTTGCTACCTGTATGCGAGGAGGGAAGTTGTTGGGTACTTTGGTGGATGAACAAACTTGTTGGTGGTTGGATGATGGGAGATGGTTTGCTGGGAGCCTGAGGAAGGTGGTGAGGAGAGATGTGTTTGGGAGTGTTTGGGAATGAGGAAGAGAAAGGCCAAAATATGAAGAATGATACTTGCCTGGGATGAATGAATCGTTATAGATAGACAAAAGGAACAACAATGCCTGAGTGAGTGGTAGGGTGTTGGTGGGAGTGAATGGCTACTCACACGGTGAACAGGAACTTCGCCCTGATTCTTTTATTCTTGCAATTCACTCATCTAATTTTCTCTGCTTGGCTAGTATCTGCAACCATACTTCGCCCTGTTTAACACCTTAAACCTAGTATGTTGTTACGTGATGTCAAATGCAGCGTCTCTTCAGAGCACACGACACATCCTCATGTCTGAGGTTCAGAGATCCGCTAGGTCACCCCTTATTGAATAAGATCATATTTTTCAATGTCACCGCGACTTCTGGAGACAAAGAAAGAGCACACATCTCGTTATATCTTTATATCGTTATTTCTACGATCAAGATAGTGGACTCTTCGTTGATTTATCCACTGTGTGCTGCTCAAGAGAAGTCAACAAAAGGTAATGGGTAGTAGCCTTTAACCTTCGATCACAACCTTTTTAACATTGCTGCCCTCTCGTTACATTATCTGCGTACTTAATCAACACTGTCGAAACTGTACTGTCATTTGCTAACACGTGGCTGCCTCTATGTCGAGGGTTCATGCTACCAAAGAAGTTCAAACTCGAGCGGAACTTTACGTATTCTTGAGAATATAAAAGCGTAAAGCCTGCTGCTTCCTTTAACACTCTTTGATTTTGCTTTACACCTTCTTCGTCTCCGAAATTCGCTTTTCCTGTCGATTTCATCATCGGAATAGCCAGAACTTGCCCAGACCCTGTGAGTTAACCCAGCATCATCCATTCTTAACCATAAGGATATTTTCGACCAATTTTATAAGATGGCTTCCGATGAGTTTTATCTGTCGGAGGGCGAAGACTACTGCTTCGATCAGTTTTACAAGTCGGAGGACGAAGACTACTGCTTCTCTTCAAAGTATGAAATTCCACCAGAATCGACATGTGAGATGTGCAGGGAAATAGGCGACCGCCCCTCCAGCAGGGCGTTCTTAATTGCTCATCATTACGCAACTCACTGGTCAGTGCAGGCCGAGTCCGAGGAGTTGCGATGGCGTGCTTCTGAGGCGGAAAGCGAGACCGTACTGGCGAAGATGCTTCGATCTGAACGCGAATTCCTTTTGCGGAGCAGTCGGCAGTTTCTGGCTCAGATGGCGCCGCAGCAAAGACAAATCCATATAGAGCGTCTGCAGAAGATTCGCGAATGCAACGCAATAAGAGCGATGAGCATAAGAAGAATGAGGGGGCAGTTCATCGACGATGGAACTGATAATTCCCCAGTCACGATGATGGTCAACATGGAAAACCCTGTGCTAGAGACCAGTGTCCCTATCCGAGTCGTTCGAGCCGAGTATGTACGTGGAGGCAGGTGGTATCTCGGACATGCTCCCGGCACCTATATCTTTCAAGTAAAGAATTACCAATATGCAACAGACAACCACACGGATCCATTGATGGGAACTAAGGGCATCATTGTTGAGAGCGATTTCCGATATGTAGGCCAGATCCCTCGGCATCCACTCCAACACTCAGTACGAGCTCGCCGCATGTTCAAGTTCATCCTGACGTTGTTCATCAGCGCACTCCAGCTCAGAGCCGGCTCAAAACACAAAAAAATGTACCCTGATCTTGAAATGCTCCTGAAGGAACCCCGGATTGGAAATATTAAGGGGTTCCAGCTAGTCTGGGAACATTGGGAGCGCATGAGCTCGGAGGAGTGTCCCAAGGAATGGTTTGAGGAAGGCCTCAAAGAATGGCCGGACAATGTAACTCGAGCCAGCTTTTCGAAACAAAAGCACATGCAGGAACTGGCATGGCATCTGGTGTTTCTCAGACGCAATGGTTGGGCTGGAGATGAGTTGACTCAGAGTCCTCTATGGCGACTGATGATCAGCTCAACTGGGTTACAAGTCGAAAGCATGGCCGAACTATGGGAGGCCGGAGAGGAGAAAGTTGCCAAGGATATGCTTCGCTCAGGCAGCCGAAAAGGCCTCTTCGTCTATGAGGTTGAACCTGCCACTGAGGTATGTGGTGCACCAGTTCTGAGTGTGGTTGTAGTTGAAGCATCTTCGCACGGGGAAACATTGATCCGGCTCAAACCTTGAAGCTAACAATTTCCTCAGGACATCCACCATTACTACCAACAGCCACCTTTCAACGACGACCCTCTCAACCCACGTGTGAGCTATTTGTTGGCGCCTCTTTGCAAGTATCCTCTACCTGCGGCAGACAGTCGATCTAACGCGCCATCCGGAGTTCAACAGGATCAGCGATCGCACGAATCTGACTCCACTGTCGAAAATCGATCCTAGCCGAGACGAAACCGTACCAAAATCCCCGCCAATTGTGTCTTGAGATTTAGTTATTTGGTTTTGTTGTTATATCAGGTTTGATCGTCTTGAAGCTTGGAAGCTCCAAAAGTACAGACGCCAAAGCCAGCTTTACCAACGACAACCCTCGATTGTTCCGAGTCTTGCTTCGAGCACCACAATATACGCTACAATGGCTTCGATATTCTCTCTTCGTGGCCTGTTCAGCCGCCAGGCTGCTCCTGCGACGTCCACAGCTCGTTCATTTTCCACGACAGCAAACATGCTCGCCCGCACACCTGCCAAACCTGCTCCGAAGAAGCCCACAGCCGGCCAAGTTCCTCCCCGCCGCAAGCACACACAGCAAAAGTCGGAGAATTTCTACCGCATCCGCACACTCCGCCAAAACATGTTCTCGCCTGCGCCTCCCCCCCTTCGTATGGCTCGTCTTCGATATCTCCGCCATTGGACAATCCACCGCGCATGGCAGCTTTTCCGCAGACAGCAGCACCTGGCAACCGAGCAGGAGCGTCAACGTATCTACAGTGGCATGTACAATGCCTGCGAGGAGCTGCGCAAGACGGTTGGTCCTGGAAACCGTGACGAGGGTTATCTATACCGAGTTGCGATGGAGAAGAAGGGTGTTTGGGGCACCGATGCTATACCAATTGAGTACGCGAGATACCAGACAGATTACCCTGGAAAGAATGCGTGGAACCACGATTGGAAGAGGAACAGCGATTAAAGGGTATGAGTTCAGTGTATGAGTTTTTAGGTATGGTTTGGGAGGCAAAAGTGTACTGTATGTATTATATGGGCAGCTGCTAGAGGTCGGTGTTTACCGATCCAATGGGTGCATGAGACTGTAATCGTTCATGCTCATGTACAGAGGGGTAGTAATGAGATATTTGAAACAGGAATGAATGTCAAGATCATCACTCTCATTAGATTATCAGCTCCGAGCACCGCAAACGACAGTATCAATCTCCCCATCTTATTCCATGCCATTGATTCACTCTGGTTGTACCAACGCTCGACAGATCCAGCTCTATGCCGCTATTCCAATTATTAATACAGAGTGAAACATGCGTATCTTAACCCGCTCGAACTAAATCATGCAAAGTGTTCTTCCGCCCTCTCCGTTTTTATCTCTCCTTTGGATGCCTTGTATATAGAAGTATTTCCGCAGTTCCGCCTGCCAGATATTAAGATTGCCAGCTCAGATGAAGAAACCAGATGTCGACGGGTCCAAAATGCAGTTCAAGATAAGAAAGGAATTCAGAAATGCGCAGGGCGAGGCAAGTTCAAGAACATCTTTCTTCTTGTTTCTCTTGGAAAAGACTCCAGTTAACGAGTGTTCATATTTCTCTTTTTCCTCGTTAACAAGAACGCTTTAAGTGACCCAGTGATTGAACGATGGCTATTCAGCAGAGGAGTTCGATAATAATGTGATAGTATGGGTAAGCCGAAATGCCGTAGGTAAGTCTGGTGTGGCCCCGGTTCCAACTTTTTGAGTCGTTGGCTGAGGGCTTGTCAAAATATAAAATAAAAAAGGTCTTTCTCCTGGAGCGCCGAGCAACGAGTTCTCTATATCCTGATCGATTCCCTGATGATCCAAAATTCCTGCAATTGTCTCCAGATATTTGAGCATATTTTGATAGTATAGCTGAAGCGAACGGGTGGTCGATCGCCTGGAGATATATCTGGGCCGGGTTGTGGAGAGCGTGTCCCTGATGTTTAAGTGTGGGTGCAGCTCTTCGGTCCAAATGCTGGTCTGCATGCTTGTTTGGAGACGCACGTCTGACGTCTCTTACAGCACGACACAGCAACCGCCGCCCTCGCCCTTCTCAAAGGTCAGCAGAGCAGCACGAGTGGCAGCCTCAAACACATCGTCGACACCTTCGCCGCTCAAACTGGAGCATTCTAGGTATCGCTTTGCGCCAATTTCTCGTGCAATTGACTCGCCATCGTGTTCGGAAACGAATCGCATGGACTTCTTGCGCATTTCTTCGATCGCAACAGGATCCTCGCGAAGATCCTTCTTAAGACCAACGAGGATGGTGGGAACACCAGGGCACAGTCGGTTGGCTTCCTCAATCCACTGTAGGGGCAGAATGTCAGCTTAGGGGTGCATCACATAGCGCTGAAGCGTATGCCAAGGAGGCCGTACCTTGTGCTTAACATTGTCAAGTGAATCTGGAGTATCGACGGAGAAACCTATCAGGATGACGTGGGCTTTTGAATAAGCAAGTGGTCGTAATCGTTCGTAATCTTCCTGGCCGGCAGTATCCCATAGAGCGAGCTGGACAGACTTGCCATCCACTCTGCAATCCGTCACATAGTTCTCAAAGACTGTGGGGATCTGTATCTGAGGTTAGTTTTCGTCGACGCAGAGGGATTCGATCGAAGCTCACATAATGCTACATGGAGGTTAGTAAATTTTGATGGCGATGTGGGAAGGTTGCGGGAGCTCACTGTTGGAAAGTAACCCAGCGTAAATACGCTCAACAAACTGGTTTTGCCGCAGGCACCGTCGCCAATAATGACCAACTTCCTACAAACGGTTTGTTAACAATCTGGTTATCGCACGTCATTGATTTGTCGCAATTGGTGAAACAGAGGGAGGTATCGGGTTGAAGTTGGGCGTAGGTTGGGGAACGCGACGAATGCCCATACCTGCGGATAACGTTGCTAGGATTTGCGCTCATGATGAATGAACTATATGGTCTCGAGGCTGCGTGAGATCTCGAGAGGGGTCGGGAAGGACTTCGGATCCGGAGTCTGCTACGGGCCCCAGATCTGGGTGATGAGTCGGATTATTCGTTGTCGTCGATTGATTACGGATCGAAAAGCAACGAGCTACAGCGATCAAGAGGGCGTCGTCGCGATGGTAACACGAGGATCAAGCTAAGCTAAGTCGAATAGGATTGATTACTGGATATGCGCGAGCGATGATGGATGAGATAATTGGAAAGCCAAGTCGGTTCGGTGAAGGAAGTGTCGTCGAGGTTTAGGACCCCTTATTTTTTTCTCGAACGGACTTTTTGGGAGGATTCGTTGGATGGGTGAGTAAGAGTAACAAGGGACGTTCGGAGTGAGCGCGGACGTGGAGCGAGGAGGAACAAGAGCCCAGACCAGGTCAAGGAGGACGCAGTACGTAAATACGGTACGGAGTACGGAGTAGGTCCTAGGTCCTATGTTACGGTTCAGCCGCTGGGGTGTGTGCAAGTGAGCAGGGCGTTTTTAATGGCGGTAGGACGGAGGACCAAGAGGGAACGTCAGTGAAACGTTGAGTGTGGCTGGATAAAGGAGTAGGTAGGTCTTTTGATAGAAATTGAGAGAAAGAAGAAGAGGAGCATGTGAATACGAGCCAGACAATGTCGGATCAGATAAAAAAGCACGACAAGAGGGCCCTTTTTGGGGTTAAAGTGAAGAGATGAGTGATTGATGGAGATGATAGGACAGCAAAGGACGCAGGCTTAGTAGGTAGGAGGCGATGCTCGACTTTTTCTGTCGGGCCTCTCAGTTAACGTACCTTAGCAGCTTAGTCTCAGTTTAGGATGGAGCTGAGGCGGATTGGGCTGGGCCGATAGGGATCGGATTCTTTGCTACCTTGGCCAAGATTATTTCTGGAATGAAGGCAGATAAACAGATCAAAGCAGAATCCAAACTAGTGAAACGGTATCTTCGCTATATATGCGCCCTTGGTTATAGATTCCTTGCTAGAGAGGCAGCCTCTTTCTATTGTTGGAACGATTTCCAGCTTGTTTACGGCAGCGACGGTGGATGGTGGAGAGCCACAGCCAGCCATGAACAGGCGAGCGACGGGTTTCCATGGGCACTCGGCTCCCCTGGACTGGACTGGGAGGTGGAGTCCGGGGATGCCTTTTTTAGCTGAGGACGTCAAGTGGAGGGAACGACAGCCCTGAGTGAGTGAGTGAGTGAGTGAGTATTTGAATGGATGTTTTTTTTTTTTAACTAGCACTGGCTTTCTGTGACAACCGGAAGTGTAGACTAATGCCTGGGCGGACTGCGAGTACTGCTTGAGTTACATGCATAGCCTGTTGTTTTGATGATACAGGACGGCTTCTGCTGTTGATCGACATGGATCAGGGTACAGCAGATTGAGATGCGCCGGCTGGATGGGTCGTTGCAGTGGGCTTGCTCTGACAATTCATTGCACACGTACGGAGTAGCATAGAAGTCAGTCACTGCGCGAGTTCAATTGGGAGAAGATGTCAGGCAAACCTGATCGTGATGTGAGCATACATAGCCTAAGACCAATTGATAGTTAGATGATAGTCGGTACGCTGCAAGCCCCCTGTGGCGGAGTATCCACAGACGGTAAATCCAAAACAAGTAATCTGGATGAAGCCTGGTCGGCTAATTCTGACACTTGCCTGCCATGAACCAGCTCACTGGACAGGTATCCGCCAACGTTTCGTTACGCGAGCTGACATTCAGCTCTTTCCATCTACAATAGTCAAGTGAGTTACAGATCTAATGCAAAATTAAAGTGCCGGTCGGTCGGCATCGGCACTCACCAAGAGCAGGATTAGAATTCAATTAGGTAACTATTGGATTCAGACTCCGACAAGAGTTCCGAGTCCGCGCATAGTCAGTCTAGTCAACTCAACTGGCCTCAACTCCACCGAAGACTAACATAAGGACCTTTTCATCATCTCGTCTTCAGCGAATAGGCTTCCTCTGTTTTGTTTCGGCATCAATCCCTTCTCACGAACGACAGGGCTACGGTAACCTTCAATACGACAATGACGACCAATTCAAGATCCAGACCAGCATATCAACAGATCCACATCAAAAGGTGCCCTTGTCTTTACTCGGAAAATTAAACATTGAACTCTTGGCTCTGTTTGGATGTCTCGTGTGTTTCTCTTAATGCTGGCGCCGCACCGTCATGCCATCCAATGCTGGCTCGCAGAATGTATGGCCGCCGCCCATTTGAGGCTGTGCAGCCTAACGCCTAACGCCAACCCACCACACCCGCACGCCGGTAAGCTAAAAACAGGAACCGGTCCAGGGGACCCAGGACGAACCGTCTTTAGCACTGGACTCCTATTATTTGTTCCAGTCAGTGAAAATGGCGGGCATATGTGGATTGTCAAAGGTCCCCTAGAAATAGAACCCTGACAGATACTACTGATGGCATCAGATCCTCGACATTGCGGATTTTCCCGTGCAATGCGCGATGAATGGATGGCCCTTTGGCTCCCTCACGCTAGACTCTGCAGGATTTCGGTGTTTGTGGGAGCCCGGATGTTGAATGTATCCATTGTTGCTGACGCTTAGTTTGCAACAAACGTACGTTCGAGGGTCGTATACCTCTCCGGCGGGAAAACTTTACTTCTTACCTACCTATCCGTACTTGTCTTCGTCTTTGATGACAGCATATCGGGCATTCCGATGACTCAACAGACTGTGACGTTGTTTTGCTGGCTTACGTGAATGCAACAACGATGCCTCGTAGTGATGTGACAATAGACGGCGATAAGGCCACTGCCCTACAAGGCTGTGGCAGTGTTTGTGGTTGATGCCACGATCCTTCGTCCCAATAATGCATTGCACGTATATAATTGTCAGCGCGTCCTAGTACTGTACTGTAGCTAAGTACTAAGTCCTACCTGCATGTCCCATCTCCTATTCCGTTTAGTCGGTAAAGATCATGCCCTGTTTACCCTCCGATTGCTTCTGATAGTGTGAGTGGTATTCCAAAACGGCCTTTTGTGCTAGCACCATCTCAGCATCTAAGACTTTTGCCCATGTATGGACAAACGACCGAAACATGTTGCTGTTGTACTCCGTGGTTTGCAACATGCATTGGCAAGGGGTCACACGGCACCGTCTCGATTTGGCATATTGTCTGTTGCACAGATGAGTTTGCACGCAGAGATGCATGCCGTGGCCTCGTTGCACATGGACCCATTCAGCTTTAAGAATTAAAGATAGAGTCGAGTCAATGGCTGTGCCTTGTGATTCTCGAGCGCATGGGTTTCGTCATGCTGAACGTGATACAGCGTCGGCAGCTATCGTGGTGCCTGTAGATTGCTGGGCCTGGTGAGGTTGACTGCGAAAGTTGTTCTGTATATCAATGGAGTGATGGTTTTAATTCAGATGTTTGATCCGCACTCCTGGCAGCAATGTGTTTACTCTTCTGTGAAGAATGCTATGAAAGACTGTCAAGTATTCATAGTGAACGTCGTACAACAGCAACGGCGCGTTGTTTGTTTTCACGAAAAACGATGACGCATGCGCCAGAAACTTTTGTTGCAGAATTGAGCGTCGCACAATGAACAGAACCACTCTCTTGCATTGATTTCAAGATTGATTCACGAATTGGACCCTTAAATAGCTATCAAACAACGGACGGGCAGTTTTCGTTTGCTTCAACCCCAGGTTCAGGGTAGTCCCCAATCAAATAATGGAAAGGAAGGGATCCCCCAAGTGACGTTGACATCCAGGTACCTACTGGAGCTGCTGTAACCCCACTCAGGTTTGAATTCAAGGGCACAAATGAACCAAATCGACAGATCTCTACATCACGTGCCAGACCATACCAGGCCACACCAGGCTAGAGAAGAGCCTGTAGCGGGGCGTAACCGGTCAATCAGATGCGTGCCTGACCACATCACAGCATCGCTGGGCTCGTTCGGCTGCATGACCAAGTACAGGTGCTATGCAACTCCACCAAAGAGTGACTTCTACCCTCTGCTTTGAGCTTTGAGCCTTGAAGCCTCAAGTAACACCAGACAAAGAACTCTACAATCTTTAACTTTTTTTTTATAGCTTGAGTCCGGAATACCCATAACACTCTTGCATAGCGCCCGCGCTCTAATAGAGCAATCTTATTATCAACATACTCACTGGGTCCCTTCCCCGCAGGCGTCATCGCTGACCTAACCCTGACTTGGCCGTACAGACTGTGAGTGCCTCATTTTGAGCCGCTGCCAGGCCCTCCACTCGCAACCTTCGTCCCTGCAGCCGCCTGACGACCACGACTTCACGTCTCGAGACGCGCAACTACCACCGCTTTTATGCTGACACGCACTCGCGTATTACAGACTATTCCCCCTACCTCACCGTCCTCCCGTCGACAGACACGTGTCGCGCACAGCATCTTCATGCCCTCGACTGCCCTACTTCCGTAACCTACGATGCCGGCCAACAACCAAAGACCGGTCGCCCAAACTCCGGTATCGCCACGAAGTACAGCTAAATATACCAATAAGGACGGTTCAAAGTTTATTACGGTCCCAAAGGGTACACCCTCTGAATCCTCGCTGCCTTCTACCCCCACAACTGCGAAACCCAGTGGCCCCCCACTAGATACTTCCCATGCCGACGACGAACCTGCTCCTGCTGTAAACCGCAAGAAGCAGAAGCGTCGACAAAAAGCTGCTGCTAGAGCCGCTGCCCAGGAAGCTGCGAATGGCCACCACGACGATGCGTCCGGACGTGGCTCAGCTCTGGGTTCCACGTCAGGCCGTGGCCCCGCAGATTATGATGAGGTTGAGAGCGATGATGAACATGAGTATATCCTGGCAAGCGAATTGACAGGCTCAACTACGAACGGCCATCTCCATTCGGACTCTAGATCTAAGAAAAACCGCAAGAAGAAAAAGAAGGGGACAAATGCCGACCCTGCATCACCAATCCCGGAAACCCTCGAACCTGAGCCGCATGCCCATCTGTCGCAAGGCCCTGGTATGTCACGCGACAAGATATGGAGTACGAGTAATCAAGTTGAGCGCGAACGTATAAAAGCGTTCTGGCTTGGATTGGGCGAAGATGAGAGGAAATCATTGGTCAAGGTTGAGAAGGACGCTGTTCTTAAGAAGATGAAGGAACAACAGAAACACACTTGCAGCTGCACTGTGTGTGGACGAAAGCGGACTGCGATTGAGGAAGAACTAGAGGGCCTCTACGATGCCTATTACCTGGAACTTGAACAATTCGCAAACCAAGGCGAGGGACCGCCTATGCTACCATCAGCCCGGGATTTCGCCCTCAGACCACCACGGGGCTTACCGTCGAGTTACTCTAACCGACCCCCATCACGCGGCCGGATAGTGGAGCACGTGGGCGACGACGAAGACGAAGACGAGCTCGAAGAGGTTTACAGTGAAGATGAAGTGGAGGAGGACGACTATAGCGACGACGAACCCCCCGAAGAATTTCAAACCTCCCACGAACGAGACGTCGCCGATTTCTTGACGTTTGGTAATAGCCTCCAGGTCAGGGGTACGCAGCTTCTTGAATCACTTCTCCGCAGATATGGTAACATGGACTTAGGTGGTATTCTCACCGTGGCGGATGACCTCCTCAAAAACGACGGCAAGCGGTTCATCGAAATGATGGAGCAGCTTGCGGAACGTCGGATGGCAAGGGAGGAAGACGCTCGCGAACACTTCTCACGAGGCTACGGTCACCCCAACGGGGCATATTCCAATCCTCACAACCATCCTTCTCCTGAAGAAGACGAATACGACGAAGAAGAGGATGAGGAAGAAGACTATGACGATAGCCAAGACGAGGAGTATGAGGAGGAAGAGGTATACTCGAACCCCTCTGTGATACCGTCCCAATCCCATACTGAGTGTTGCTGCCAGGACCAATTGACCGAGGAGCAACGAATGGAGGAAGGTCGACGCATGTTCCAGATATTCGCCGCTCGGATGTTCGAACAAAGAGTTCTCTCTGCTTACAAGGAGAAAGTTGCTAAGGAACGACAGCAAAGACTGTTGGAGGAGATAGAAGCCGAGAGCCGAGAATCTGAACTCAAGAAAGCCAAGAAAGCCAAGGATGCTCAAAAGAAGAAGGACAAAGCTGCCCAGAAAAAGCAAGCTTTGGCCGAGGAGCGAGCGCGAAAAGAGGCCGAAAAGGCTGAGGCAGATGCTGCAAGACTAGAAGCCGAGAGGCAACGGGTTGCTGAACAGAAAGCCAGGGCCGAAGAGAAACGGAAACAGAAGGAAGCGCAGAAGAAGGCCGAGGAGGAGGCTCGCTTACGAAAAGAAGCAGAACGACAACGACGACTCCACGAGCAACGCGAGAAACAGGCTGAGCAAGAACGTAAGGCCCGCGAATCCAAGGAGAAGGAGAAGAAGCTTAAGGAGGAACAACGTCAGAGAGACAAGGAGGCCCGAGAGCAGAAAGAGCGTGAAGCCCAGGAACGCAAGGACAAGCAAGAGCGCGATAAGCGCGACAAGGAAGCTCGTGCTGCCAAGGCCCAGAAGGATGCCCAAGCAGCTCGGGAGGCCAAGGAGAAGTTGAAAGAAGAGAAGGCAGCGGCCCAAAAGGCAGCAAGTCACTCATCGCAACCCATCCAGATCCCGAAGCGCGGTTCCCAACACCCTGTGTCCATACCGACTGTTCTTCCACAACATCCCTCTAATCCTGCGAGCTACGCTTCTCCCAAGATACCAATCGCAACTCCCGTGTTATCCAAAGCATCAACGCCTATACGACCCCGGACACAGTCTCAGCAATACGATGCTGCACCCCAATCAGCTGCAGCTCCGATGACCAGTCAAGATCCCTCACCTCACTCGTTGACGCCTCTTATGAGTCCAGCGCCAATAGGTCAGCGCCATGGCAGTGCGAGTACGCAACATTCCCATTCAGTGTCACCTACAAATGGACAACCCAGATTACCTGGGCAGTCTCCCTTCCAAATGCCTCCTATGGGAATGCAACCTCCTCCAGGATTGGCTCACCATGCGCCACCACCAGGCTTCGCGAATCGTATGCCTCATGAAGCTATCTTCTCAGGATATAGACATGCTCCTGGTGCAATGGTGCCCCCTCCTGGTATGAATGGGCCAGGTCGTGGGTTCTCAGCGCATATGCTACCAATGTATCCACAGCCTGCCGCCGATCCGTTCGACATGGGCCGGTTATCATTGCCTTCGGAAATCCCCCCAACAATGCATCATCGTCAAAGTTCATTGCAGTTTGAATCGCCTCCGACTCCAGCACAGCCCATAGGACGACCTGCTCCGATTGGCCGTCCCGGAAGCCTTAGCCATGGTCGTTCCTCCGATGATAAGGAGGATGAAACCGCGCACTTGGGCAGTAGAGCTCTTCTCGAAGATGATGAACCCGTCGAAGCTGAACTCCACATGGGTAGCCTGCGAAACCAGCCTCCAGGGCCAATCGCTGATTTTACCACGAGTCCCTATTCAGCTTTTCCTTTGGTACACAACCCTTGGGGCTCTGCAGTTGGAGGACACCCTCTGCCCCCTCCAGGATTTCCGAATCCAGGGTTCAACAATCCCGGATGGGGCGCACCGAGCGTGCCCCCTGGTTTCGGCATGACTTCTCCTGGTTCTATAATGAGCTCTCTCCGGGCCCCAGTCCAGCCTAAAACTGCAATGGTACGCGAGATGATCTGCAAGGCTTGCCAGCAAATTGCCAGCTCCGGTGATTCAGAAGGCTATATCGGTATTGCAGCTCTCAAATCAATGGTTGATGAGATGTCTGGTGATCATAGTATCTCGGAACAGGACTTGCTGAACCTTTGTGAAACAGAAGGAAGCCGGACTAACGGAGGCGGTACGTTTTCTATCCTACAGGATGCCGACGGCCCTGGTAAACACGGCGTCCGATGGGAGCCTGATATGACCGATGGTTTTGGTACTCCTTATCGAGCTGTTGGTGCCCCGGGTGAGATTGGTAGTCCACCACTCAGCCAAGCAACGCTACGAGGGAGAACGTAGGGCAACCCCCAGCGAGCCAGGGCGAGTCAAGAGACCACTGAAAGTTCCTTGTCCGTCACAGACTTGGTGCGTGACAGTACCCCATTGGGTGCTCCTGGAATTGATTGGAGGACCACGCCGTCTATGCACACAAGGACAATGTCGAGTGTGTCTCAGATATCTCGTTCAGACCGCCAAGCAAAGGGACTACATACCAAATCTGCTATCTAAGTTAGATGTGACATTGATTTGCATGCAGGGCATCCTATAACTTAAATCTGATTCGGGTATGGTAGGGAACGAAGTCGTTGAGAAACAAATGTCTAAATGAGGTTCCAGTGAAAAGAGAGCTAGATCCGTATGCACTGGAAGACCACAAACCTCACCTTGTTTGGAATGGGAGGAATGTGGCTAACAATCTTGGGAGACTTCATCGCAAGATATTTAATGGATACCCAGAAGCGATGTGTTCCCCAAGGTTGCAGCGTAAAACAAGCGCTGAGTACAATCGAAGACTATTGTTCAAGTAGCGAATGACACATATGGTTGGCCTTAGGGCACGCCTTACAATCTGTGAATGATGTGAAAGTGTGTTATGTATATGAGGAATTTATCGTGACAAACATTCGGCGAGGATGACAGCAAGAAACTGTGAAGTACATACATCGCCTAGTAGGTTCGTTCAAAGCATCACCAGGTCTGGCTCATGCTTCAAGATCCGCTTCTCGACTGTTGAACTCTATGTCAATGTGTAGTTATCGACCGCGTGGGACCAGCCTTGTGGAAATCCACTACAAAGCAAGCAACATGTGAGAGACTAGGTGGAAGCACACATAATACTTTAATTCAACGTCTAGCCTTGACCATCCCCATTTCATAAGGTAGATAAATAGATACATTCGCGCACCAAAGTAGCAGACTTTGTCCTTTCCCATTGCTCCAAAATACTCAAACATGTCATGTAAGGTTTGTTCCTCCCAGGCCTGATATCAAGGTATCGAAAAAGACGCCATCCTCAGCCTGTGAGGGGTTTCAAGCCTTGGATATTTTCGCCGCGCTGGCAATCACATAGGCATTATATAAGACATAAGGGTGATCGCTTGAAGATGAACAGCTCGACGCTGTGCCTTGAGGAGGTCAGTTTGTCTGCTGAAACTCCTCCGACACACGCTGCAGCTGTCTCGTCCCCATTGCTCTCCCCCGACGGGACCGTTCCGCCTAGATTCGGTCCTGGAAGGGGTTGCCGGCGCCGGGAGCGGACTGGCCGGAGGCGTTACGGATGAGAGGCTGGCGCTGAGCGGCGCGCTGCTTCTTTGTGGCGGCACGGGCAAGAGCAACAGTCTCGGCCTTGGCAACAAGACGCTTCTGCTCCTTGCGGTCACGGCAGCACATGAAGGTGAGGTAACCAAGCATGGAGGCAGCTGAAGCGGCAAAGACAATGGCGATGATGATACCGGCAGTGTCCATCTCCCTCTTGACCATGCAGATGTCGTCGGATGAGGAGTCGGTGGTGCAGATAACATCGCCGCGACAAGAGCTGGTGCTGATCTCAGTGCTGTAACAGGTAGCGGTCTGGGTCTTGTCCGAGACGGTTTCGAGATCGCACTGCTCAGTCTTCTTCTTGAAGGTGGTGTAGCAGTCTGTTCCTCTCGACGTGTCGGTAGCGCGCTTCTTGAGCTCACCAGTGGCCTCGGGGCCCTGGGTGATGGAACCGGCGGCCTCGGCGCGGGGGATCAGGGTCGGCAGGGCAGCAGCGGCCATGCGCTTCTTGAGCTCGCCGGCTTTGGCGAGTTCGGAGCATCGCTCGATGGTGTAATGAGCCTCCCGGGCGGCGTCCTCGGCGGAGCAGCCGGCAGAAGTGTAGCAGGTCTTGAGGGCGGCCTCGTCGGTCTCCTTGAGGTTGGAGAGGCAGAAAGAGAGAGCGCCCTTGTTGGCACAGTCAGCGAAGGCGGCGAGGTCCTCGTTGTGGTTGGTGAGACACTCTTGCTGGACGGCAGCGAGGGCGTTGCCAGCGAAGAGGACGGCAGTTGAGAAACGCATATTGAACGGGCGGTGGTTGGTGTATTTTTTTTCTTTCTTTCGATCGAGAGGATGAGGATGCCCAGCAAGCTCTTAAGTTTGGTTGTGTTATCGATGGAAACTAGGACACGCACGCTTCAATCCTGGAAAGGGGAGATTGGAGGGGGGAAGTGTGTTGTTCTTTTAGGTGATGATGGGGAAGATGGTTCAGAAGGAGGGAAGAAACAAGGAGGAGAGAAAGCGAAACGAAAGCGAATGGGAAGGGATTATCCGTCTGTTTCTCGTTGGGCTGAACCTTGGAAAAAAAGACCTGAGAGAGCCAAAGACAGAGAGGCAGAATTGAGAGAGAGAGACAGGGGAGTGTGAGGCGGCCTTTTGGGGCTGGGCTTACTGGAGTGTTACTGTTATTATTTATTATGGAGATCTTTTAGAACGTTTGCTTGTGCTAAAAAAAGGGGAGATGAGGAGACGGATCCTTATGAGACGGGGGTTGATGGGCATGAGCCACAATGCACTAGACCTGAAAGGGGATAGATGGTGAGAAGAGATTGAGGGTCCCTTGGTGGATGGGATTTGAAGATTGGGCTTTTGGTCGGTAGATGTTAGGGCTGTGTTAACTGTTGAGTGTGGAATTGGCGAGGTTACTGACTAATTTGTATTTAGACAATTGCTGCTCTACTGAAGAGACGGTCAGTTGACGATTATATCTCATTGCTGGAGCCACGATAGGCCCATGATGACCGCTGATGCTTATGCTGATGGTGCAGGATCACCGGTGGGAACCTAGAGAGAAACCCACTAGCCATGAATGGAGCTGGCTGAGCTCTGATACAAGACAAAGACAGAGACAGAAGAACAAAGAGAGAGTGAGACATGTCTACGGATGACGATATAATAGCATGAGATGCTTTGCCAAGACAGACTCTTGAAGTCTTCGTCAATCGACAGACACTATGGATACCGAGCGGTAAAACTTAGTAGCACAAAGTTGTTGCTGAAACTGACCTTAATTCTCGGACTCTCCTTGTACACACATAAGCACAAGCCTTTACCTTGCCCTGCCACGCATTACCATTCCCGCAAGCGCTGATGAAGTGGCTGAAAGAGCGGATAGTCCAGCTGGTAAGGATGGCGGTGCAACGACCAATTAAGAACCAGGGACTGGACAGCTGGTGCGACGACGGTTGTGGGGTGAAGAAGAGTGGCATTTCAATTGGTTTCATTTGCTTGAGTGATTCGGTTTGGACTGTGAGATGTTGTCGGGTTGTTTCCTGGTTACAAGCAATTGGTATGTGTACTACGTCGAAATAAAAAGACTTTTCCACCAAAAGCCAAAGAAATGATCGAACATGAGAAAAGAGGAAGTTCTAGTTTGGTGGTCAACATTCCCATGCTGACTGTGTATTGCTTACATTTACCCATGGCTATGCATCTTGAAATGGTTCCCATCGCTTATCCCGGCGCCATCAAACGCCTCCATCGCAGTATTCAAGGCCATATCCGTCGACGTTAACGATCGAATTAACTTGAATGCCCGTAATGCTCTCCGTCTTCTTTAATCATCACCGCGCTATCTCACCGGAACGTGCCGATAACAGCCAGCCAATCTACAGGGTAGTCCAGCTGGTGTTGTGCTTAGGGGGCTGAGAGTGCCGAGAAGCACTGTACCGTAGGCAGTGGTCAGTGCCCTCCGTACCTGAGATTGACAGCAAAGCATAAATCCTTGTGCCAAGACAGATCATCTGCAAATGCTACAGTCCATGTAAATCGATGCAGAAAAATTGCCCGAAAGCCTATGATGAATTAAACGTTTCCTTCCCCCTCCCACGCACGTCATGTTTTGTCCGTTTGAGTAACGGACGCGTAGCCAATCGAATAGAATCTGGGGAATGACCATGTGAGTCTACGTCATCAACTTTTGGGCTTGGGAGCTTCCTGCTTCTTGCTTTTGCCTTCGCCGTGATTGCACAACAAGCTTTGGAGTAGGTATAAAAGAGAGACAGCCGATGCATTGACTCTTCCTCCTTTCAACCTGACTACTTACTCAGTTTACTCACTACATCCACTGATTCAACTTCTACCACCACCACGTAAAAACAATACACAACTTCGCCCATCATGCCTCTCGTCGTACCAGGTATCAACTCAACAGACGGTGACAGCACCGAGGATTGGATGACCAAGCTCGTCGGCAAGAAGCTTTCCGATTCGGAGTCATCAAGCGAAACCGTACGTTGTCTACATTGCCCTTCATCTGTATCTGTGTAAAGGCATGTTGCTAACATGCCCCTCAATAGGTCTTTGCCAAGCGAGATCTCCCCCAGGAGGCACGCATTATCGAGCCCGGAATGATGGTCACAAAGGACTTCAAGGAGAACAGACTCAACGTCCACGTCAAGGATGACGGAACTGTCTCACACGTTGTCAAGGGCTAAACCGGTGGTTTCTAGCTAACCCCTCCTTTTTGATGATGGGGGCATGGTTTTATGTACGATAATGATTAAAGGATGGGAAACAGGATTCGCCCGCATAGGCGAAGGCGCAAAAGAAAAACAGGATCATGAATTTCTCGTAATATTTGTTTTATTGTGACCCTTTTTATCGTGGTTGTACTGTAATGTTTTCTGGAAGCCATCCACTGCACCTCTCTTATTGCATCTCGAGATTTACCCCGCCACGTCCGACGCCGCGGGGCACTCTCGACTTGACTTTTCCCATACGTAAACAACCACCCCACCACGCTCCAACGCAACTCAACTCGACACGATAACTCTCTACATATTCATACTTTATTCGTATCAATCACCAAATCTACCATTCAAATCAGCTTTTACATATTGATCATCCTTGGCGCTGCCATTAACTCGCCACAATGTTCAAGAAAGAGTACACCCCCCGCCTTCAAACCTCTCAAAGCTTTGCAGCTAACCTTGACCAGAATCCAGGGTGCTCCTAAGCAAAAGCTCAAATCATCCGTCCAACGCGGTCTTCGTCAGGGCCTTCTAGACACATTCCCTCTCCTGAACCCCTACATCGACGAGATCCTACCCAAGAAGGCTTCCCTCTCGAGTGTGAAGCTGACCGACCGCAACACCCTCTACGTCCTCGACACGACACCTCTCTTTTACCAACAGGACCTCACAGGCATCCTTCTCCCCCACCTACGTCTCGTACACCGTTTCCCCCAGGCCTTCCCCAGTATTCGCATAGATCGCGGTGCCATTCGCTTCGTCCTCTCGGGCGCTACCCTTATGGCTCCCGGCCTGACCTCCCCCGGAGGCAGACTACCCGCCGACGGTTCGCCCGAGGGCGTGGAGGAGGGCAAAGAGATGGAACAGAAGCTGGAGGAAGATGGACGATGGAGCAGAGAGCTTGTGAAGGGTGAGCCTGTGGTCGTCATAGCCGAGGGCAAGGAGGAAGCCTGCGCAGTAGGAACCCTCGTGGTGGGAACCAAGGAGGTCAAGGCAAAGGGCAAGGGGCCTGTTATTGAAGACGCTCACTATCTGGGTGATGGTCTGTGGAATATGAGCACTGACTAAAAGGGTGCGTTGTGTTGGGGAGGATTGGAGTAGGATTTTGTGATACCAATAAACGAAGAGGGAGGCACAACTATGACAGCGAGAACCACGACTGAATGCTGGGTATTGGGAGGTTCAAAAAAGCTTTAGCGGCCAGGCTGGAGGTGTCTAGACTGGTACAAAACAGAATTTTGCCAAACATTTGAGTATGTCGCCCTGGTGTGACAGTACATGATATCGGCGACAGCACTGTTGCTGTGAAGAAAAAGCCTGCGATTGTCATCAGATAATTGACTGCTGATATAGCGTAGTGAGGCCTCAGGTATTCGTTACTGTGCGGTTCGGTAGTGGGAATTTAGAGGCTTCTTGGTGATAGAACGAGCAGCTGGTCTCAATCGTGTTCTCGTTTTTTCCACTGCATCTTTGACAACCTTGCCATCTTGCGGACAAACGCGGCCATTGATTAAGCTAGCAAGTAATGGACAGGATTTCGCATTTCAGCATAACCTGTAAGCTATATTGTTATTGTATTGCTACAATTTGCTTAGATTGGAAGAATGCTCTTTGTAGCATTTTACAATGCTCAGGCCATGCGCACTTGCATCTCCTGCTCATGAAGCCAGTCATTGCTGTAAATTGTCGATCAGATTACTCAATCAACGAGTCTACAACATTTGTATCCGCGAAGGTTATGGCCGTATGATACTGCTTGTGGCATCTGTTGCAACCCATGATCCCCAGCATCGATAGCGGGCAAAACTACTCTGAAATCGTCAACGACACATACGAGTGTCAAGAACTACATGAGGCCTGGGACAAATAAGCTCGGTTGCGAAGGGAGAAAAAAAAAACGAACTCAAAAGAACCTTTCGTTAGGATGTTACTGTCTTAAAACTCATTTGTAAAACCAACCCGTATTGACTAGAAAAACAGCATGCCTATGCATCTCTGGATCTCTAGTAACTCCATCTCCAAATCACCCAACCGACAAACCCAAGCCCGGTGATCCAATGGCCTGCAGCTTTATATCTAAGCTCATCACCCCCATGCATCCAAACAACCAACCCATCACCAATCCTCACAAGAGACAAAATTGCTGAAAAAGTCGTTACGGCACTCTCGTTGCCCTGCCACTGCAATGCCATCAAAGTCAACCCGTATGATATCTCACGAAGACCCTTGAAATACATGAGAGGCGAGACAGCACCGCTCTCATTGGTAGTTTTGCTGGGCTCGAGGAGAAGACCGACGTGGCCGTACTCCTTTCGCGGTGAGAAGAGAGCCATTATCCCGCGGCCGACGCAGGCACCGCCGAGGATGTAGGATGGTATGGAAGAAAATGTTGTCATGGTCGACTATGTGAATGAATTCGGCCAATGGTGTTTGTGTTGGGTTTGATGTCCAATCACGAACTCTGACTGTGAGAGAAATAGTCGAGGTTGGGAGTTAAAATGTTAGTTGAGTGAGTATGGAGTCTGCTTACGCATACCGGATTGAGTCTATGTACACTTTTAGTTAGGCTGTAACTACTTTCTGTCAGCATGCTCAGTCAGATGAACTACGTATCTGTCAGATAAGTGCGGAAAGCATCAATGATATCCATACAATCAGAGGCATTGATGCTGGCAGCAACCCAGGACATAACGATACTTGCCAAACTCATTCGTCACACAATCGAATAAGAAAATCGACTGAGGCTGCGTCTATATTGCTATGTTTCAATCCAGTTCCATTTCTTCTCCAGCCATTTCCAGAGATCATCTTCATCCATTCCATCAGAATCAGCATAGAAATTCGCAACACCCACAACCGTCTTATCCACTCCATGTATTTCTACCAACTGGGGAAATCTGCTTTCTTTGTGTTGCATAAACCCTTCGATGTTGTTGTCTATTTGTTCATTCTCCCCCTTGGGATACACGTAAAGGCACATATACTCCAAGTTTGGCGGCAAGGCATCTATAAGTCGGAACGGGGCTTCTTGGAACTCATGTGATGGACCGAGGAGAGAATTTATACCGATACTGAGGCGAGTCATGGCATTGAAATCGTGCAGTGAACCGATAGTCAAGCTATAAGGATGACCGTCTGGTATGTCGTCTAGCTAGAATGGAATATCACTTGATTCGTTGTCGAGCTTGGAGTACATTTCTTCGCTCTGTGCAAGGAACTGATCTGAAAGTTCCTCCCGACATCTATCCTTACTGTGATCGAACGAGACATCAAGATCCAGGATTTTCAGAGTGCTTCTGTGCTGTAATAGACTCTTGCCGATTGTTTTGTACTGTATGTCAAACATTCCTGGGCCTAGTGCCCATGAACCACCTGTACATATCTGTAAATCTTCCAAAACCTTGGGGGCCTGAATCATTATGCTCAGCGTCCGGCCTAAGATTCCTATGTGGCTAAGTTGGATGCTCTTGATGTTGGATGTGCCAGGGAAAACCAAACCCACAACTTCATGGTCAAAGACACCCTCCATGATCAAGTTGTTCATGGTTGGTAGTCTACCAAAGAGTCTAGAATACTCGAGGTAGTCAATGCTTTCATAAAGTCTCGAATCCAAGGACTCTTCTTTGAAGAACTCGAGGGTTTTGAGCCTCTGCAGCGCAAGACGATTCGTCTGACCATAGTTGTTCCTTAGTATCTACCCCTTCGTTACAGGAGGGAAACTATCTACTATCTATGTGCAGCACAGACAGGTTATCGCAAAGGGAGAAGAGCACAACGAGCGCAGCAGCGGCAAACACAGTCTCACGATCGTCAAAGTCCCTTGCATCATCTGGTACCTGGCCCAGCTAATGTCGCTTCTTCCACGCCAATGCCTCGACGATCAGACCTGCGAGGTGCCCTCCAAGGCCAAGAGATGTAACATGCCTTTCTAAGGAGGAGTGTGCATCGTGATCTAGGTGACGACGATTGGCGCGCTTTGAATCTAGTCTTTCGCCACTTTCTTGGGGTAGCAGCACCGGATCATCCTCGTCATAAAAGACAGAATAACGGCTTGGCCAGGAATATGCGTCGACAATGACCTCACGCAGGAAGTTTGCTCTGGTAGGGTTGTTTGCATACGAGAGAAGGAGAGGATACAATCTCTCAATGTCGGCTCCATTGGTGATTTTGATAGTTGTATATGCTGATTATTTCACAGAGGTCAGGTTGGAGTACCATTGGAGTGTGGAGCCGAGGCTCGTGATTCGGGCGGGTTGTGCTCGGAGCTCGGCACAGTCTAAAGATAGACGAGTTGAGAACAGAGCATCGTTAGTCTTCATCTGGCGTTGGGCAGAGCAAATGAGGTCATTCCAACAAAATTTCTTTTGGAGACTAATGTGACTATACGCATCACGTGGCATGTGACCAAGCTCTTGCTTGACGGCAAACTATTGCCGGGCTAATTGACCGCAGTAGCATTTATTGAGCTAGATACGAGAGCCTAGGTTCGATTCGAATTCCTGTACGGATACGCATGAACAGATTCCAAGACATTTTTTGTCATGAAAACGGAGCACAGAATAGTTGATCTCAGCTAGATCGGAATATCAGGTAACAAAACTCTTGGCTTGTTATACGGGCTGATCTGCATTGGGTCTCGTGTTTACCTAACCAATTGTATATATGTTTTGCAGATCGTGGGTTAAACAAGAACAGTGTCCTAGGGACGACGCTACGTTTGTTTTGGAGAGGCTATAGTTGAAACTCCATATCGCTGAGGGGTACCCAATGTGTACGGACGATTGTTCGTCCTTGTATTTTCCCCTGCAGATATGTCACTCTACCCATGTTTCCCTTTACTCGCATGATTGTCATCCCAGCCAGATTATTATTGGATAATATGTTGAGCTGCGAGCCGTTAGACATTTGCTTTTGTTCACCTAAAGTGACCACAGTCTTTCAGGACCAAGAAAGAAAGATTTCGTGCCAAGGCCGGATTAAAGATCTTGGCTGACTTCATTATTGTGTGATTCTGGTTGAAGAATCTTATAACCTAGACCTTTAATTCTAGTATTATCATCGGGCTCGACTTCTGAACAAGGGACAAGCCCGAAGTGTATTAACGAAATGAACATGATCCATTAATTGATCAGGGGATGATACTACATCACACCGTGAACTATGGGCCTTGAGCGCTGGCAGAGGTAGACGTGTCTCTGCATTTACGAGAGGATCTATTCTAGGCTCGGGCTCAGGCTCAGACTATTTTGTCTGTGAATCTATGTTTATCACTCAATGCTGCTTGACTAGGCACGTCTAGCTTCTTGTCGTAGCTCTTTGCAGCTTGCCCATGACGTTGTAGCCAAGAAAATGAGGGTCCAAGCATTAGTCGGGCAAGCTGGCACTGGAGCTTCTAGTGGCGGGATCGAATCATTCCTTTCATCGCCTTTCTAGAAAAGTCTAGGCTGGATCGATGCTAATAATAGCCCTCAGAAAAGTTGGGGCTGGCGTTGATTGGGACAGCCGTTCATTAGTGTCGGCTTGAGCCTCCCTCCCCTTGGGGTAGCAACCAAATACCTGACCGCCAGCAGCTTACCTGACAGAAATATTTGGACAGGACAATGCCGATTAACCTGCTTCATTGAACCATTATTTCTTGTGGGTACGACGAGACAGGTTAACATCTCCGCTACCCCCTTTTGGGACCTCCAATTTTACCTGTGCTCAACAATGCACGCTGTAGCCAACTGGGGGGCCTGGACCTGGGTATCTCGGCAGCTCGGCCAGACCGTTCCAGGTCGAGCTCTCGATTCTTCAATGCAAGCATCGTTCATCGCTGGCAAACAGAGAAAATCACGGGGCTACGGCTATGCGGGTATAGTGGCCTCTCAGGGACAATTGCAGTTGCATTTGCACTAGAGAGCCTGAGAGCTCCATAGGTAGCCCCCCCATACCCTTGCTTCGGAGACCCATGCCCATGCATCTCGTATTCACTAAGGTTCTGACTGTGATGTATTTCTCCGCGAGGTGACCGTTGGACAACCTCCCCCGCGGGTCCCCTTCGGACAGGGCGACACAGCCGTTATGGAGCAACTGCCGAAGACGATCCTCAGCTATGACGATACGATACGAAATGAGAGATCAACAAGGGAGAGGCAATTGATTTGTATATAAGGCCATGTTTGCGATCCCTCAGTTCAACTTATCTCACTCATCACTCTCACACACACTCTCACATCCACTCTTCAATACTCAACCACTCAAAACCTTTTCCACCTCAACCACCAACAACCGCCAACATGCAGGTCAAGACTCTCCTCCTCGCTCCTCTCGTCGCCGCTGGCGTCTCTGCCGCCCCCAAGAAGGCCGCTCCCCAGAACGAGATCTTCCAGGGTCTCGCCCTCCGCTCTGCCAGCGACATCCACTACAACTACCTCCAGGCTGCTGAGGAGCACTTCTCCCTGAAGCTCAAGGACCAGAAGGCCAGCTGCGACCGCAACGTCAAGGAAAACCAGGCCACCCTCCACCTCTTCGAGGAGCAGCTCTTCCTCTACAAGACCGACAACCCTCCCCAGCAGGTCTACGTCGACCGCTCCGGCATGGGCCAGGGCATCATGGGCTACACCACCGGTGCCCAGCCCAAGCCCAAGAACGGCGAGTACAAGGGCTGGTCCATCGGCAAGGACGGCAACCTCAAGTTCGACGGTGCCAGCTTCATCGCCTGCCCCAACGACCCCAAGAAGCCCGCCACTGACTCTTGGTCCGTCTGGGTCAACGCTGGTGTTAGCCAGCCCGGCTGGAGCAAGGGCTGCCTCCCCTTCAACATCAAGGCCGTCGAGGTCAAGAAGCCCGTCGGCTGCTACTACTCCAACGTTCCCCAGCAGTAAATTTCTGGCCCATAAGCGACTAGACTTTTCCTGAAGGAACTGTATATGACAACACTGTCCAAGTCTCAGGACTTTGGAGAGGATGACCTTTATTCTTTACACTGCATATATTAGCGATTTGGTTGGGTGGATTCAGATCCCATTAGTACATAGCTACTTTACACATTTAAACAATATACGATAATTGTTAAATACGTCTGCTCCTTCAAATGTGATTTTTATTGTTCGTTGTACGAACATGTACTTACAACGCCTTGCTTCCTCTATAGTAATCATCTTATACTATAAAATTTGTGTAAAATTGCCTGAAGCAACAGTCCAAAGTGAAGCAGCATTACAATTTTCTGGCAGAACTAGGAGCCCGAGGATTCTTTTCTGGGACTGTTACGCACGCATGAATGCCGATCATTGCGATCTGCCTATTGTAATTAGCGCAACTGGACCCTGCAGGAAGTATGACGTCCCCCTTGTAGTTCCTCCCAACATGACCTGACTCCTCCAAATTAATGTAAAAACAATGCACCACCACACGACGCTCTTCCTAGCAGCCAAAAAGGCCCCAGAAAAATAAAGCATGGATTTGATTGATATGGTCCGAAAATCATCAAAAAGAATCGCCTGTGTATCACAGGTGGCTGGATCTCTCCCGCCGGGAATTGAACCCGGGTCTCAAGCGTGACAAGCTTGCATACTGACCACTATACTACGGAAGACGAAACAGGTTAACCTGTTTTGTAGCTGGGGGGTTGTGATTGGGAAGGTCGCAATACATACTATATACATACAGCTATCCTTTGCTTTTCTAGCCCTGAACAATATTACAAAAGGAGATCAATTCGTCTCAAATCTTTATTCATTAAGCTGAATGTTCACAAGTCATCAACGTCTTACTTGCAAGTAACACGACATAAATCTATATGAATCGTGATAATGTCAAAGAAAAGCCTTAACACCGAAAAGTACGTAGTGTTTAACACGTTCAACTCCTAAAATATCCTTCCTCTCCATGCCTTCCTTTAATACGTTTTAGCTGCTGTTTTGCCTACTCATATAAAATCTCTATGCCAAGTAGGACATATTGGGAGAGAACAAGAGCTGGGCGGGAAACCGTTATATCCTCGATCATCCTTTGTCAGTCTGCTCAGGACGTTAATATGTCCTTTGAACCAAGCCAAGAACAACTCCCCGAAAGGATAAGCACTCGGCTGTAAGAATAGTAAGATATGGAAAACCTACACCATAGTTCAGACTTTGTGGAAAGAGATCCAGAACTACCCTCTGGAGGGTCTTCTGAGGCTTATTCATGGCTGCGCCGAGTGCGGGCCGAAACTCTATGCACTGATTTCAGAGCATATCTGAACCTACATAAACATTAAAGGTCTGGTTTGGCTCTTTTCGTCATTGTCAAGAAGCCTCTATCGAGCTCCCTTCAATCTCGCTCATTTCTTCACCAACCGCTGTCTCCTTGTCGAAAAAAAGATATAGCAGCCTTGGCGAGACCAGTATAAAAACACTATTCGAAATACACGTCAGACAATCGAGAAACATGATGATGGTATCAAAGTCATCAATATTTGGGAGCATTTTTGTTGTTGTTACTGCTTTTGATTGGGAGCTGGTGGGATAGAGTGAGGGGGAAAATGGAAATCGTCTCATAATGTTTGTGTGGTAACCCGAGTATCCCATGCGTTTCTTCGAAGCCCTATCTCATCATTATACTTTCTTCTAGGCATTTGGTTTAGAAATAGTGGCGAATGGGAAAAGGATATCAATGGATGGTAAATTTGAGGTACTGTAATTGTAGCGGATCAATAGTCTTTAAGTATCTGCTCGATGTCTCTAGGCATCCCACTACATCCCAACCAGTTTGCGGCATCTCGATAAATTTGATACTCCAGTGTCATAGGCAGCGCAGAAGGACGGCGCGGCGGAGGAAACGTGAAATGTGCTATCCATTGCAACTTACTTTTCAGCATGAAAGTCATCATCAACCAACGCTTTCCGCAGCCTGTGCCACAGGAAGGGTCGTTGCACCATAGCACACCCTTGGTGTAATCGTTAAAGATAGGGTGCTCATCCGTGTCGAATGTGAGGTTTGCGAGCCAGACTGAGTTATCAGGACCCCATTTCATCGTTTCGATGCGCACAAAAAGGACGATGTAACCTTCCTCGTAGCCCCAGAAATACCGCGCTCCGCACTGGAGACAATTGTGACCGTGGTTAGGACACCAAATCCGATTCCCTTGTAGATATATGGGCTCATGCACAGGTGTTCCGGAGGTTGGGAAGCAGTCGCACTTGTCTGATATTAGACACGTTACGATGGAGCCGAGCTGTGATGAAGCGTGTTGACAAAGCCCGTCACCACCTAGCTCCTCGAGTTGTTTCAGCAGATACGACTTCAACACTTGCATTCCAGGGAATTGATACTGGTGGATCTTTACCAGGGGAATTGCTCTGCTGTACTCGAGGTTGGCTAGACCGTACTTAGATCCGGCCCAAACATATGGAGCGAACCGTTTGAACGTGGATAGTTCCTTAGAGTCGTTGCTGACAGAAAAGTGTTCGGGATGCGCACATCCAATGTTGTCTCCAACAGGGACACTCGATTGGAGTCTGCCCGAGATTTTTACATGTTTACATGGGGCAAAGTGACCGATTAGTCCCACGCACAGATTACCTCCACGCTGGCCCTGAGGGAAGAGAAATGCGGGATGAGTCTTCTTGCATCCGGTGCAGTAAACAGGCTGCCAGAGTGTCCAGAGTCTTTTTTCCAGTTCACCCGAGTCGAAGAGATTGCCACAAGGTTTGCATAACGATCCTCGTAGGAATATATGCTTGATAATACACAGTTGTTTGAATTCTTGTTCAGCAAGGCCGGAAAGTCCACCGCTATGCCGTATAATCTGCAGCTCGAAAGAATCGTCGGTGAGTTTGCGCAGGACTCGACAGGTTTGGCGAACCATGTAGAGAGAGTTATGTGGTAAATAGAGCAAGACAAGAAGTAACAGGTCTGGTGAAAGTTGCAATAGTCTCGACCCTTGGTTTTCGTGAAGCTTTTGCTCTTGGGACTTGAGCGACAGTAAGGAACTTGTATCTTCCGGTATAGGTGCATCTGAGTACATAAAAGAACCCAAAAGAGGTATGTGATAAGTGCCCTTTTCAGGGTGTGAAGAGTTTACCATGCGTCGAATCCACGACAATGAGTGATGCGCTTGAAGTTTGAAGTAAGGCATGATGACGATTCTTATGGCTGGTTCGGGGTGAGGTGAAGAGAACAAGTTCTTGTATGGTTACAGCGACATTACTTGTGTTTTATATCCTCTGTAAGGTTAAAGTATATTATCTGCCACTGTGTTGTTATTGCGAGAGAAACCTTGTTTGAGGGTATCGTATATAATGCCCTAATATGTAGAAGGAAACTAAGTTTCTTATCTGTGTAACTTCGATCTATCTCGCCGAGATGTTGAATAAGGTCATTCAATCGCTAAGAGAAGACTAATATTTGTGCAAGTGCAGAATAACCTTTAGATCATTGCCAGCTTATCAAAAGTTTGGCGAGTAAAGATTTATCGAGTCTAGTCATGTTATATCAAAACTTTCATCTGATTGAGATGAGAACCTATTCTTAAGTAACCCGCGTTGGAGACCACTCCATGAATGATTTCCAAACTTTGCATTGCACTCGATATTCGCAAACATTTGAGGTTAAGAAGTATAATTTAGGAATTCCAGGTCATCTTGCAACTGGAGTCTCCAGGATTCAACACGAACTACAACGCTGTTTCCTGACGTAGCCCCGTAGTTTCAAGCTGTACACGCCGCTGCGTTTGACTTGTATCATGGAGCTCGTACCATTTCACGTAGTGAATCCAAAAGCAGCGCGGTGGAGACCCCTTTCTTGAATTTCTTCAAAAGCCTGAGCCACTTCATCAAGACTTTCCGTCAACTGACAGCTGGACAAATGGGCCATTGGTTTGCGAAGTCTTGAGTACTTGCTCATATAGAAGAATTCCATAATTAGGGAGTTTACCTGGAGGTTTTATGACCTTTGGCCCAGAAGTTTGCTACCTGACTGGTGGCAAATGGCCATAGGCTCCTTCCAAAGAACTCCTTCTAAAGAATTCCTTCCCACATTTGTATTAATGGTTCCTTCCCGTGCTCAAACCATGTATTTCTTTTTAATCTGGCAATTCTTAACTTGCCTCTATCAAGCCATCACATCAAGCAGCAGCAGCAGCAGCAACAACAACAGCAGCAACAAGATGGTGTCTTTCGGGGCGATCATGGACATTGTGTCCAAGGTGCTGGAGGTCGGCTCCCACTTGGTCACAGTGGTCGAGAAGGTGGCCAACATGGCCAAGAGCTGGGTGAAGAAGGAGATCAGTATGTATTGAATCATTGCACAAGATATATACTGATGATACTTCGCTACAGAGCCCAAGGATCTCGAAATGGGTGAGCTCCCCGGTGTGGAGGCAAGGCTCGCGGCCTTGGAGGAGGAGGTGTTTGGGGCGAGACTCCCGTCTCGCCGCGTAGTCGAAGTAGTCCGGCGCCGCACCGGGACAGGGCTCGCCGCCGACGCATAAGCGTCTGGCCCGCGTGTTGACAGAGACAAATCACGTTAAAACAACCACCCCGTGTTGAAGGAGACAAATCACGTTAAAACAACCACCACCGGTGTTGAATGAGACAAATCACCGCAAAAAACAACCACGTGTTGAAGGAGACAAACCACGATAAAATAACCACCATTATGAACGCCAGAGAGGGCGTCGAACTAGACCAGGCCTCTGTCGTCCGCGGCAGTTGTAAGTCCTGGTCTAGCCCGGTCCGCGGGTCTGTAGGTCAGGCACTTTCTCGATCACTGGTCTCCCAATCATTTCCATGACCATACCGATCAAGTGCACCTTGTCCGGGTCCAGTAGCCAGCATATCAGTCAATCACCTGCTGGTGAAGCCAAAGCAGCCCCATTACCGATACACACACACACACACACACAAACACTAAACAACATATCGGTATAAAAACGACGCCTCCTCGCCATTCTCATTCCTCAAATCTTCGACGCTCAACGCAAATCCTCTACTGCTTTGGAGTCGTCACTGAGAATAGCTCTCTTTCGTTCCCATCCAACGGTCGAATCCGAGTTTCATCTGTGAAGATACTTTCACCGTTACCCTCGCCTGTGCACTTTAAACAACATCCAGGCTTCTGCAACTCAACCTTTCCTGAATAAATCCTATTCGAGTTGTCGATAATCCCATTCAAATACTCGAGCGAAGCTCACAGTAGTACGGAGACCATGAAATTATTCTTCTCGTAATCCCAAGTCAACAACCACCATTTCTTGGGCCTACTTCAGTTTCACGTTTATACTTGCCAGCAGCTCCAGTGCGTACAGCGACAACCACCATTGATATCAACTGGCACAATAAGAAGCACCAGCAATCAGTTTACCAGAAATAACAAACCCCAACAACTGGCACAGAAATTGAATTCCAACATCAACATCTCCGAAATCTTTCTTCGACCGATTGGCCGAGCTTTGTCGAGAGCGATCACCAGAGAACGGACCGAGTCCCTCCGATCCTATTGCTGTGTGCGAAATTGCCTGCTGGTCCTGATTTCCCAAGATCTAAGAGTCCGACTCTTCAGCGCTGCTTCAATATGGAAAGCCTCGTGTATGTTGTTGCGATGTGTCCCCGGCCAGTACTGACAAGTGGTGGAATAGGTTACACGTATCGCAATATTTTCGCCTACAGCAAGTGGCTCGATGGCCCTCGCGAAGTCTTCAACGGTAAAGCCCTCGACAACTGAATCTTCTACCCTCAGTCTCTGGAATTCGCTGAGAAATCCGATGAACTTCCAAGATTGGTGCCTGAGTAGACACTCGGTCGTAATCACCAGGTTTACGATATCTTTCAGCCGGGCGTCATGCTTCTGATCATTTGTGGATTTCTTCGTTTTGACACAAACGTATAAGCGTTTTCCAACTCTATCATTCACGCAGAAACCTCGAGCTGAGGCGGCGCGGCCTCAGCCTAATCATCCTTGCTCACTTCCCTCTATAGTATGTGGACGACGGTTGCTGTTGAATGGTTCCACCACATTCGAGACCATTCATAAACCAGATCGGCAATCCGACAATCTGGTCGCTACCGAGACCTGAATGCCCCGGCCACTTGCCATATTATGACGGAGTCTCTCATCTCAATACCATGCTGCCGCAGGCACAGGTCTGCTCTCGCCCATGCGCCCGTCATACCCACTAGCTAACATACCTGTCGGTAGCTGAAACTGCGCTTCCCACTTTGACCGAGAAAGGGGGTAGTGACAACGGGCTGGAGCAAGACGACAGACGGTTTGCTGCTCTTTTGATCCTATAATCAGGCTATCTACCGAGAATACTAACAATGTTCTACTGCAGATTCCGGTAACGACAAATACGACAAACCGCATTTCTAGGAGAGGATGAGTGAGTTGGAGAGGAAGCTTGGAGGAATGGTGTGTGGTGTTTGTAATGTTGACGATATCTCGAGAGAAGAATGCGGCCAACGTGTGAGGATAAAGGGTTGAATGAACGGCCTCGGTGGCTTTGTCAGAACTCCGGCGATTCTTCCTCATACTGTGACACGGACGAATGCGAGGGGCAAAGTCAAGAGGAAGAAGGATGGTATGGATTCTGGTCCAACACATGGGCATTTTGGGTTGCGTACTGACATCACTAAGCAGTCTTTGGCGATATGGAGTCGAGTTTGGAGAGAGGGGAGACTTGCATCGGGTGCCCTTAAGGTTGATGGCGATCGAGGAGACGGCGACAAAGAATGGACCCATGCGAATCAGTAGGTCTACAAGGTTGAGGGAAAGGAATATCCCAGTCCCTAGAAACATTCCTTTTCGAATTAAGTCTTGTAGTATACAAGAAAAGGACACAGATATACAGGCCTTGACCAACAAATCTGCCACCGCCTCAAACCTCCCGAAATAAGCCATCACTGCCGGATCTCCTAATGATGGCTTGGCCCGCAAGAACGGTCCTCTCCGGTTATTTGTTCTCTGTACCATCGCCACCTTCTCGTCCTCCGTCACCGTCAACCACTCCCTACCTCTTGTCCCAACGATCAAGATGATAACCTGGGCGTGGCGAGTTACTCATGGGATGGATCAGGTGAGAGGGATTCTATGGAAAAATGGCATTTCTTTAACGTCAGGTTTAACTTGGATTCGAAAGAACAGATCAGCAAGGATGGAAAGGAATCTCTCTGTGAGATGGAGAAAGATACATGGCTACAATAGGGAAAAGCAACCTAGTTGGTGCTGTAGATGTGTCGGAAATACGATCTCTTCCCCGACACAGGAAAGGAAGGAACCCGCAACTGCGCGTTGCCAACTCAATTCATCTCCAAGTACTTCTCAAACCACAGTTCTGACCCATTGCTCTTGACAAGTATTCCCTGACAAACCTGAACCTTTTCCATTTCAGTCCTCGTCACAAGAAGATTAATCTTATCCGCCTTTACAACAGCTTTCAGTAACTGTACGAAAACCTCCATGACGTTACACCAATGATCGAAATCTGCTGACTTGTGATACTCCGTTGGAAGAACCCAAAGCTTGATTCGACTTTGTTAACTCATAAAACCCCATGCTGCTGTGTCTACGATGCTAAAGTTATTATAGTCCGGTGGTAAGTCGAATGATTTCTCTTGTTCTTAAAGCAAATACCAAACAGCTCCGAAATTAGATATTAAGGCGGTTATGTGGAATGCAGATTCTCTTTTAAACTCTTCTTTCAAGACTTCAGCGCTGAAATATTCCGGTGCATGTCAACTCTGTACGTCAACCCCAGGGCTGTGCTAACTGACAATACCGCGAGCCCCTGCATGGCCGGTATTCGCTGCTCGCAGAAAAATAGATAAAGATCCATCGATTGTTGCTTTGTTACTTGGGTTATTCTTGAAGCTTCGGAGGTAGAATATTGCGTATTGCGATGTAGCGTCCGTGCGACGAGACGTCCCTTCTTAAGGATCTCGGGTGACTCTTCTAATTTCTCATATCACATTACTGATAATTACGAATGGTAACACTATTAGTGTTTTATAAGGGATATCCGCCTTGATAATTACTTATGTCGCGCTATATAGGCAAGGCAAACGTACTGCATTCCTCTAGAACTTCCACTCCTTACTGATGTGAGAGCAGGGTAAGTGATTAATATATCAAAAAGTCAAGGTCACTACTTATCACTTGAAATTGAAGCAGTTAAACCTTTTTAACGAAGGTGAAAGTAATAGAAGCTTACTTTTATTTCAATTGAAAGACAGCAATCCATGAATCGTCGATGGTTCCTCCACACTCTATTAAACGGACATGATGGCTCTTGATTACGGAACATTGTACCCCAAACTCATTAATATTTCTGTTCCAACTTTCTATGAAAATGTGATTGGCTATCATTGGCTTTCAGAGAGAAGCATCTGAACTAGAGATCGTATAGGCGAGACCGGCACCAAAGACTATAGCCACTGTCAGAAATAAACGAACATGGACGACCTAAAAGGACAGGAAGAAGAACGACATGGCTAAAAATACCTGGAAAGATACTGAATCTAAATTGATATCCAGGAGTAATTCTGACAGGATTCATAATACCATAGTTGGATACTAGTGATTATATGCCCAAGAAACATTCCAAAATAGAGGATGGTAATCGAAAAAGAAGAGAGTCATAAACGCCACGCTCCCGAAATCGCTGCCGTGAGTTTAGTATGGGAATCCAAAAATCAAGGGGTACCCCTTACGATGTCGAAAAATGCACCAAAGTCGCCACCTTTCACGGGAATCCCATGAAACTATCTTTACTTGGTTCACCAACTCTGGTATCACAATTGGGGGCATGGCCAAGACACCAGACCAGAGGTTCAGAGTCAAGCAACTATGTTAAACTTATAAGTCACTATGAATATTGTACTTCGTGTTGATGAAATATAGCAAGGCTGCCAAAATATCAGCATTGCGAGAGAGAGGGAATATCTATATAGACTCTGAGCTAGCCTCATGACTGTCGACGATTATTAATGCATGGCCTGGGGTTCGATGAAATCTTTTGAGAATTACAGAACCAACCGGCCTAGAATAAAACAAAAGACCATGAAAGCTATCTAGGACACGATAGAAGAGCTCGTAGGATGAGCCAGGCAAGATCAGACGACTAAGACATGTTTACATCGATCTACGGTCAGGGTTAACAGATCAGAGTCTTTACGTATAGAGTGATACCAGAGATGACTAGGACTACTCAAGAACTCTGACGCACCCTAATGCTACCTGGTTCCATTGGAGAACATCTCCCCATGATATTGTTGACCTTGATACCACCATCCCTCCCTCAAACCCTCCATCCATCCATGCCTCACGTCGTGATGGTACATGCTGGTCCGCGGTTTCATAAAACGTAGAAAGCGTGAAAGGGGGCATCCAGGAGCGAGCAGGTTTCGATCAGCAGAAATAACAGAAGCATTGTCATGTTGGTGGTTCAACACGAGAAAAGCAACCGAACAGGACGCACTGAAGAGGTCGGCAATGACTGCTAGGCTAGGTTTTCAGCTGGTTCCAGCCTTGATACCTGCAGAGAGAAGATTAGCCGCGACACTTGGGCAGCAAAGAAAAGCGCTCGTACATCTTGTGGCGCTTATACCGACCGCTCCATGAAGTCGATCGGCGAATCGGCCGGAGGGAAAACAGCTGTTTCCCTACGGATGTGACGAAAGACACGCTCAGGGCTGTTCGAAGAATCAGACATAGGGACGGGAGGATGGAGGACAGGAGTGTCCAGATGGAGCTGCTCAGGTCGAGTAGACGGCTCTTCTATAGTCTCTTCGAAATCAGGTGACCTTGCTGTGTCCTCCATCCAGGGATGGATTCCCAGGCGAGTTCGATGAAAGAAATCTTCGAATGCTTCTCCAAAACTGTTTCTGGGATTGCCCGGAATTCTGTCATGTGCGAGCTGGATGTCATCCATGAATTCCCAGTGAAAGTCGTCAACCAGCTGTGCCCACCACTTATACGGAACCATATGGACGTAGAGCTTTACCAGGTCACGGAGACTGAGAGAGCTTTGAAGCCGTTCATCCTGGGATAGTGACACCCAAGAACGGTAGATCTCTTCGGAGCGGTACTTGAAGTAGCCCAGATCAAGAGAGAAGTCGGCATGGGGGTTGTGGTGGAACATTCGCAAGGCGATGTATCGGTTGATGGTGTCCTTCAACTTTTGGATTTCGTAGGTTATGCCCTGATCAAAAGCATACGAGAGAGCGGCAATCATGATTGGGAGGTTGAGGCCACGTTCGTAGCCGACAAAGCCGCTGGGGGATACACATATGTCAAGGAGAAGAGAAAATACGTCGCCGTGGACTTCAGGAATGTTTGAATGCAGCAGGAACCCCTAGCCTGGCTGAGTAATAAAAACATCAATGGGTATCATGAAGACTCTTCCGCTGGCTTTGACTCGATACATCTGTCGAGGGCTTAGTACAAGGTCAGTATATTGCCAGTATGTAAGAAGACTTCTGGCGAAACATACCTCTGGAACAGCCCAAGTCTCAGCTTTTGACCTTGGCCTTGACGATCAGGGAAGGCATCCTAGATATATTGTGAGCATATGATCAACGTGTGCTAAGAATATAATGGCCCCGGAAAGGATGAATGGGCATATATTAGAGCCTTTGCGGACTTACACGACCAGGAAGCTTCCAAACCGGATCAGGAGTTTCATCTTCAGATGAAGATCCGGTGTAGCAAGTAGCAACAGCAACAATTGGAACGTTCAATCTCTCCCTACGGTTCGGGTCTTTACCAACCTCATCCTTGAACGCCGTATGGACAGAGAGGGAGCCCAAAGAAGATGAGTTGATAGAGAAGTTGTTCTCTGCAGGGTGCTGTCTGTCATCTGGAAGCCACTCGGGGCGCTCGTTGAAACTGGCGTGGTCCAAGAGGTTTGGAAGAGATCCAGCACGAGTAAGGCGGCTGGCTCGACCCTGAGGTTGATCCTGAGCTGCTTCTACTTCGGCGTGTTGTTCAGGTTGCTGGCGTTCTCGGCGACGAGTTACGCGGTCCCAGGCAATCTGGAATTTGTTTGAAAACGTTTCCTGAGGCATGTTTTCAAAATTCTTCCAAAATGCTTCGAAGTATAGTCTATCAGAAGGTCTAGATGAGAGTTGATTGTCAGTTTGATGGATCGATAAGATTGAGAAAGTGAGGCAACGTGAAAAGAAGAGAGAATAATTTATAAGAATTTAGGAGCCAAACATAACGCCAACTCCAAAAAGATCTTGGAAGTGCAAAACAAAGCAAACTGCAGCATAAATCTTATGAACCTGCGGTAGCTGGCGGTGCTGGTGACCTACAGCGTGAAGAATGTGAAGTGCCTGGAAGATGACAAAGGAAGTCATGAGACTGAAGAAGCACAAAGCAGTCCAAGAATAAGAGATAAAGAATCTTGGGACGTACTTGTAACTTGGAAGAAGAATGAAGACAAAAAGAATGAGGATCTGAATCTCTGAGCATACAGTCTGGATGAAGGCGATTTGGTTCGAATGATTTCGACTGACAAAGCTTCTCAAGGATAAGAGAAGAGGCACAAATATAGTAGTTTTGTAACGAAGTCCTGAAAGTATATGGCTTGTTAATCAGGAGAAGTGCTCCGCCTGGTGTTTTCGATGTAACAACAAAAGGCAGCTGGCAAGTGACATGAACTATTGTACTCCATGATGGTCAGCAGGATGTCGAGTAGAGGACAACATAGGAGTAGCTAGAGGAAACAAGAGCTCCCATAAGACCGCAGGTTGCTTACTCGAAAGGTATGTTGTCTGAACGCTGCAGAATACGAGAAAGACGGTTGACTTCAAGTGCGAAGCAGGATGAATAGCTTTGATCGAGGCAAAGGCTTGGACAAGAGACTTGAATAAATGCTTGAAGATGATGAAAGTATTTTAGAGTCGAAGAGAGCAAGATTGAACTTCAAAGCGAGGTCGTGTGTGAATATCGAAGACCCCAAGAAAATATGGTGGGGAGAGATTGGGCAGAAGTGGTTTGTTTGTTGGCATGGGGCTTTTGGTTGGCGGACAAACGGCTGTAGGAGAGATAGGGGTCCCAGCCCTAATATGAAACCAAACAGAGGTCTCAACAAGCCTAAGAAAACAGATAATAATAGCCCAGTAAATATTTGCTATTGATAGACCTGTAACTACCTAGTTTGCCAGTAATCACGGACGTTGTGGGCAAGAAAATGGCGAGTGTCACAGTGGTATCACATGAGGTCATTCTTGATGCCAAACTCTGAACCTCAAATTCCATCATTAAGATTGTTGTACGGAAATCCGAGACCAAGCGGCTTGGTGATAGTTTCACAGCGAGACAGCTATTTTACTCAGGAGTGATTAACTGTAAAGGAACGCATCTGGAAAATATTCTACCATATGTCCAACTTCACGATTTGCACAAAACACATTGGGATGGGTTTTACTTGTTTCAATTCAGCTAATACATACACAGGGGTTTCCATAATCCATTCCCACGTCCCATATTCCGCCTATGCAAGAAAATTCAAATTCAGGCGGAGATAATGGCAGTCTCCATTTGACTGTCCCCAAATACCGTGAGCCCACGTATATAACCCATGTGAAACAAAGCCTAGAAATTGCTTTGGATGTAAGTTATTGCGAGATACTGAGGCGTCGATGTGCCTGCAGGGACTGTAAGATAGTTACTTCTTGGATCAATCAAGGCCCGCAAAGTCTATAATCGTCTCCCGCTAGATTCCGCAAATATCGCCCAAAAAGACATGGCTGTGTTGTGTTGGCGTTGAAGATTGAAAGTCCGGCCCGACCTGACATAGATAGAGTGGAGATTTTCACGTTGATGAACGTGAAACAAGTCCAAAAAGTGCAGCCTCGATGATGGTTGAGCTGCGAGGACCGAGGCAAAATGATATCTGACTCTGCAGGTCCGAGAGGCATGTTGCCTTTGAAAGATTTGGAAGAAACATGCTACGAGTAACGGTCAGCGCTGTGAAAGAAGCAATGAAAACAGCATATGTACCATGGGAAATATCAGGAAAACGCAAAATAAAAGTCGCAACAAGATGGTAACAGGTGTTGCAGTGGGGTATCGAGTGGGTTTGAGCTTGCCCAGGGGCTAGATCTCTGCCAAGATCACAAAGAGCCCTGAGACGACTTGAGTCAAAGATATCGGATTTGCTGGAATAATCAGATGTATAGGCTACAGATGTAGCAGTAGACTGGTAGCGGTGATGCTAGGTCTTACATCTATCAGTAGTGTTAGCAGAAGTCTCACGAAACGGGATAAAGATCAGTCTGACTTACTGCTGCTCGTCAACAGCATATACCGTTGATTAGTACTAGTCGGAATCAGGGTAAGTCTCTGCTTCGAGCTGGATCTTGGCTTCCAAGTCGCGCTTCCGTTTTTCTTCTTCCTCGCGCCTTTCGTTGGCTTCCTGTTCGCGCTTCTGACGAGCTTGCTCCAGCCTGTCTTTGATCTCCTTGTGGGCTTTACGCCGCTTCGACATCTTTTCCTCGCGTTTAAGGGCCGCGGCAGAAACATCATCCATCTTGTCGACGATGAAGGCTGATACCTTATCCATTTTGTACGTGCCGTTGGGTTCTAGCAAAGCGTGTGGGGCAACGATTCCGTACATTGTTTCATCAACTTCGTCAATCAGGATTTCGTTCATGGCCTTAATACTGAGCCCACGTCGAGAAAGAGCCTGTTGATCTAGATCATCGTCGCCAATGGGCAGAGCAGCTTTGATGAGCTTCCTGATAGCTTTCTTCTGTTCTTGGCAGATGTACTTTCTCAGGCGTTCGTGGTACTCTGTTTCTATCGTGAATTCCCTGAAGGCCTTCTCCTTAACGGTCTCGCGGGTGTAGGCAGATTGGGAGTAGAGACCCTGCTCACGGCAACGGGGCTTGAACTCTGTAACCCACTGCCGGTAGACTGGGCGCGAAGACATGCGCTTTCGATCGTTATGTGTCATAGCCGCGAGACCGACGTCCTTGTCTTCTTCGGGAGGTACCGAGAACATGGGGCTTTTGGCAACGTACTCGAACATTGCCTCGATGCTCGGAAATGGTCGATAGTACTGAGGAATCGATACCTCAAGGAATTTCAGAATGAAGCTGGGTTTCGAAGTGAGCCAGACCTTAGCTTGATTTTTGTTCACTCGTTCAATCTCAGGTACACGGATCCAAAGTCCCAAATTGTCCACAGTGAGGCCCATGGGTCGAATGATGGACCCAAGGATTTGCCAGATGTCACCGTGAGACTGGAAGAAGCGCATGTACTTAGCCTGCCTAACATCGAAACAGTAAGTTACATCGACTTGAATGTAGAGGCGCTGCTTGCGCTTGATAAGAGCATTGCTTGACTTGTCTGGAGTCGAAGGCGAAGACTGGTTCTGAGTTTCAAGTCAATAAAGGATAAACAGAGTGGTTACGAGAGAACCATACCTTCTTCTTCAGGGCCTCGTCTGCGTTTTCCAATGTCTTGGTCAACGTGTTGTAAGAGCCTGGTTTGGTGAGCATTCAGCACCGAGTAAGTGGTAAAAGGTGCTAAAAGACTTACAGTTGCGTGGAATGAATGGTGCTTTGCTTCTTGGAATCCAGGAGAATCTTCGCTTTTCGCCCCCATCAGGAGTCGTTGGAGCAGATCCCTGTGAGCCCCGTCGTTTTGGCTGAGTTATGGCCGAGGATACGCGAATATGCTTGGTCCAAATGCCACTTTCAAACTGGATATCACAGTCAGAATCGCCCATACATATCACCTACCTTTCGAAGGAAAGGTTCTTGACTTACGAAAGCTTTGGCTCTGGCCTCTAGAGTCCTCGGACTAGGCTGCTTGGGACTAGGATATAGAATCTTGGGGCTCGATCCGGAATCATCATTGGGGCTGGACTCCAAAGGATTCTTGGGAGCAGTCTTGGGAGTCGATGGGCCAGCAGAAGAGCCAGGCGCGTCAGGAGGAGATGGATCGTTGTCGGAGTTGTCCTTTTCATAACCGGGAGGGTACGGAAACCCTGCTGGCCAAGGAATAGCAAAGTTGCCAGAGAGTTCTTCGCCCTTGGAGTTGATCTGGTATTCAGATCCAAGGAGGAGGCTGATATGATTGAGGAGTTCCTCCTTGCTTGGGCGTGGTTCTTTGAACTTAGTGACGATGATGTCGATGTCCCCGTAGTCCTCCTTGCCGGGTCCATCGATTGGTGAGTCGATCCAGTCGAACCCCTCGCTCAGAGCGCGAACTACTTGGTTCTTGGCTGCAAGGTACACAGCCTTCGACATGCGTGGAGTGAGCAGCGGAGGCGTCACATGGGCAAAGGCCTTACCACCCATGGTGACGGTGGAAAATACGAAGTAGGAGTTTGGTGATCGGGGAGCAAGAGGATAGAGAAACAAACTTGTGATGGGTAGGAGCAGATGAGGAGAAACCTTGCAGATGTTTGCGAGGATCAGAGGTGAGGTGATGGGGAGGGAAAAGATAGGGAAAAGTGCAGGTTTGTTTGTTTGTTTCGATGTGATGTTTGAGGGAAAGCACCCGAGAACGCAAGGTACGTGCCTTTATACTATAGTGTTTGTAAACGCAGGTGATGAATGAAAGAGAAAGTTGAATGGTATAGGGGGAACGAATTTATAGTATCACCACCCAAGCACGATGTTTTGGGTGGTTGTGCGGATGGAGATGAGGAGGATGTGAGGGAGAAGGGAAAAGGTCAGTGACTCAGCCTGGAGAACAGGCAGCTTATGCAGCGTGAGGCTTGAGCCTAGTGGCCTGCACAAAAATTGGTACCAAGTGCTAAGGCCCCCGCCAATTTTACCCTGGTCAACTAGCAGTGATACATCCGTCACCACGACATATTGACACTCCAACATAATATCACAACCGTTCCCAAAAAGCACTCCCAAATCATATCAGAGTGACTAATTCAGTTTGCAGTATTGGTCCTTCATAATATGTCCTCGAATATCTTTTCTACACCCTTGCTAGCCTTCCCATCTACGTCTTGAGCACCCTCCACGGTGAGCCAGCAACACAGCCGTCTTCCCTCCGATTCAGGAAGGGTAAGAAAATGAAGATTAAATGTTCCACTTCTTTTGAACCACATCCAGCAATCAGAGGTAGAGGAGGAAATAAATGTACATTGACTTGGAAGCATGGCTAACTTTCAAAGCGTAGGTGTGTCCCCCCTGGGCGACAACGCAACTACCTGGCATTCTGTACACCACTGCAGTTTTGTTTCTGACAATTATCCATCGACATGCAATTTGCCTGTTAAAAGCTGTTGATCGTGATCTTGGAAGTCTTAGGACCATTTCGCTCTCTGGAGAATGTCCTTGAGCATGAATCGATCTCAGGAAATGCTGTCAGGTACCATTCGCCTCCCCATTATCTTCCCGAACAGCCTTGACCGCTGACTCGTATATCATTAGGGAGAAGCTAACAACATCTATGGTTTCTCAAATCTATGAGTGGCTGTATAGCATCCAACCTTTTGGCCCTTACCAGACCAGTGTCTTTATACGACGTAATCAATGGAATAGAAAGACATCAAGATGTAATCCAAGAACTGTAAGTTAACATGAGCCGACAAGCTCCGTTATCTTTCTTTTACCTGCTTTGCGAGTAATCAATGTGAAGTTTCCCAGAAGTGGCTCTCATCATGCTCTGCAGTCATACCGGGCACTAACCGTTTGGAAGCCAGATGCTCTCATTGTGCCAAGGAGAACACCTCTGATAATATTAAGGATAGTCAACATCTCCTGTTCAGTCATTGATCCGTCTCACAGCCGACCCCAAAGAACTTCGGCCACAATATGCTCTGCCGGCGCAATGGCCATCGTCACTTCGTAGACTCGTCTGGACAGGTTTTCGAGCCACCGGGTGTTGGCATCCCCAGTTCGTTGTTGGGCACAGGCTTCGTCTTTCTCGGCGTCGGTTGGGGAGTTGCCTATAGAGCACATCATATAGCACGAGAAGCTACACCCCTTCCAACTATCTGTCACTTGATATATACTACGTCTCTCAACCTGGATCAGTGAACGATAACCCTACCGGAGAGACTCGCAGCCCATGTGTTCATTGTCGTTCTTCCATGATCTCTTGGGAGCGGCAGTGACACTAACATACCGATCGCGATTGCAACCATGCTGATGGCCACGAAAAATTCCGGTCGATACGTCTAGATACAATAACGATTTAATATAGTTTCGTATTGTTGATATAGAAATAGTGAGACGATCAGTGCCGATGATTACGTTTATACCTACCTCGGTATTTTATGAATCATTTCCAGCGAGTCTGGCAGCACCCTTTTACAGTAAGAAGAAGAGATCAAACTACATCAATAGCGTTCATACTAGTATCAGCAACAAAGATCGCTTCACTGACCAAAGAGCAACAGCTTGAATCAAATAAAGTTATCCAACCACAGCTCTATTTCCCAAGGGCATGACAATCCCCTGAAATGACCACTGCTAGAGCTACGAGTGCCTTTCCACAACTCGACCAACCTACCCGAGCTTACATTTTGAAGAGTGTCAAAATCAAGGTTATGGAAGGAAAGTTCGCTTGCGGAAGATGAAGCTTTATGCTAGAGGTCGAAAAGTCCTACAAACAAAAAGAGCCACTTCGATAAAAGGCGAAAGGAAATCAGCAGCAATAAAACGGCAATTCAATCGATATTTGAATCATGAGATACAATCTGTTTGACTCTTGTCTAACCCTATGATTACTGAATAATCTTATTCAATATCTCGACAAGATAGTTCTTAGAGGAGGACGCAGCACACTGCTTCTACCATTTCGGTATCCGCAAGTGAGGTCACCCCCCGATACTCTGGTCTCAGGTTTAGCCAGCGGCCAGTCACCCAAAAAGCTCATCTGCTGGAAGCCACAACAAAGCCTAGCTGCTGAAAACGCAGTCATCCCTAGTACACCAAGACGCTGTCCCAGCCAGGTTTCGTGGAGGTCAGTCGCCAATCTGAACCCTCCCACGCGGAGGCCGAAGCCTTCAAGCTGTACACAGGGACATACAGGGGAAGCCTGCAAAATCAGGTATTGGGAGGGATACACCGCCGCTTCGTCCGACCCTTCGAGGCCAGGCGGCTTTGCCCCCTTTTTTTCTAACCCAATTGATGGAGAGAATGCAGAATCGTGCCGAATTGGGTATTCAGTTGTTGAGGATCTTTGTCTTCGGCCTTATGCAGCGTAACTGGTAGGAGAAGTTAGTTTAGATAGATCTTATAAAACCAAGAGTGATGCAGACACGTTCAATAGAACCTAACTGTGCGTATGAGTCCAACAATTCTTATTTTGCTTTTGTCAGCAGGACCTGAGAGTGAGCTGGGTTGCGATAGAGGATCTGACCATATCCTCGTAGAAATACATCACCAATGGCATCCCGAAAATGTGACAGGTCAATTGCTCCGATCCCCTTCAGTTGTTTGTCTTTAGGACATGAGCTTGGGTCTTGAGCCGGAGCGTTGCGCCTTGCTAGAAAGATTAGCTTCTTCTGCTGCTGCCTCTTGAGGGAACGGTCTTCGTCCGAGTTCCCAAGCTAGGCACAAGGTGCCCCTTTTTCCTGATGTTGAAATGTGGGCACGTTCGTTGACGGAGGTCTCTGAGTTCTGCTCTGCTCAGTGTGATAGGGCCGGTATACCAGAGACTCTTGAAATCCTGATATTCTATATCCCTGTGGTGATGAAGGAGGGTAGGCCTTCCTCTTGGCGTGGCAACTCTTCGGTCTTGTGGTCTTGTGGCTTTCTGTCGGCGAGATATTTATTAAGTTTACTCCATTCTTAATGGGCCGGATGGTTGGATGTAGGTACTGGGCTTGGGATGGTGTAGTGCTTGGTGCATGAGACGGGGCCAGTCGCAAATAGCCGTGATAGGTTCTCTACCAGGAGTGAGAACGTACGAGTCCTTTCCCCAGAGCAAACCATCTTCGATACTGTCAAATCTAAAAAGGTCAGTACGCTTCAATTGGATGTGTAGCCTGCTGTAAAATCAAACTTGGTTGTGGGACTGCATCGACCAACACACCTCGAAATCCAGATTGCGCGGTATCATGCGAGCTTGGGCTGGACGGCAGTTATATCGAATCCAATCAAACTTTCAGATAGATACTACTCTGTCTGACTGAGAGTACATATTTTCAAGCCAGTGCGTGGATCGAGGATCTTTGAGAATGGCCGAAAGTAGGGGTCAGTTAGGGTTCGTTGCTCATGAGCATTGGGAACTTGCACTGATGGAGATCGCTTCTTTCATCCTTTTGATTAGCGTTAGAATAAGGCTCGCTGCAAACAATCAGGCATCGGGCTTACTTCGATGTTTACACTTGGTATTCAATCCTTGTGGAGGCCGTAGGAACCATGGCTTCGACCGCCTTCTTGAATTTTGCGACCAGTTTCAGATGGGATGCGTTTTAGGAAGCTGGCATTCATCAACTCTGGGTAAGATTCATCGCCGTCTACATATCAAGTCCGATGTGACTTGAAGCTTCTGTGGGGGATGTCGAGCGTCTTCTCGGTGACTGAAGTCCTGTATCGTCCCTGAGTAATTACTCATCTGAAAATCAGTATGGTCAAGATAATCTCGTCAGAAAAGGTGAAAACAGTTGGACTCACCTTAATTTGCCCCTGATATGGCTTGAAATGTGGCCACAAGTAAAACTGGCGAGGGCATGGGAGGCTGTTGACAGGTCGTAGTTCCACTCTGTAGTAGCCACCTTATCTTATCTCGTAACTCTGGGCTTGAAAGATGAGCTTGACTCATTTCTCCTTTTGCACTCGCTCCGGATGAATCACTGAAGGTTATAAAGACAAGGCAGCCTTTCTCTTCTCTCGCTCCTCTCTATGCAGTTATCTTTGATTGCTGAATACAATGCTACGTCGGAACCATCCGACGAAACACAAACATTTTCGACAAGCACCGGTCACGACTCAAAAAGGCCCTTCCTAGCAAACAGCAGGCCGATAGCCTAGTTAACCGGCTCGATGACGCAACTCAAGCCTATTCTACTGCTCTTGAATTGAATGGTTACATGTCCAAGGTCCAGATTCTCGGAAAGGGCATGTCACTCATAAATGCCCTCGCCACACCGGATTGGAAGCCCAACTACCATAGTCTCAATGTGAGTTAAGAACCTGCAGCACCTGTGCTTTTATCGTCAGCCTGGCACATGAATAATGTCAAGAATCCGCAATGCAGTCTTTTCTGTGCTTTCCTTTCTCACCCATCATCTACGTTGCTTGTGAGTCCACTTGTTCCAATCCATGCGTTTCAGATCAGCAATCCAAAGAGAGTGTTGCTCGTATGACTGATGCCCGGGAAAATATCTTCTTTAGTAAAATGCAAATCTAGAATAACCCTTTCATCCTTGTGGCCGCTTTTTCTAATCCTAATTTCTACGAGGCCAATGGCAAAAGCTGATAAATGCTCTTTGTGCTTCTTACGGTAAGCTTTATGCTTCGTGAACTCAATATCGCCGCCCCTTGCTTTCGGACTAAAAGGGTGTTTCATTATCTATACCAATACATCTCTCAGGCACCGAAATAGTGCCGGCGGCCCTTTGGCCTATTGTTATGAAATGCTATTTCTAAAGCTTGACCATGGATTTCTAAACCTTCCGATGTAGGGTAAGACGCAACGAGCGGGGCACGGGTGCAGTTCTACGGACTAAGGTATGTGAAAAGAAACTCCAAAATATCGAGGTTATCATCTCAATTGAATGCTTCCTGTATTGAATGGGGCTTGCCCATTGGCTTATCAATTGTTGATGGTCCGGTTGTGTTATTTCTGGCCTCTTGTAGATGCTGTGTCATTTGGGGTAAGATACATTCTGTAGTAGCTCAACCAATCTCACGCATTGCATATAATGCAAGGGCCAATTTCGAGAGCCACAACCTTAGCAACGGGCACTGGCGTATTCCATCGAAACACAGTCGAACAAAGAACCACATCTCACAAGCCATGCGACCCAGGCACCCAGTAAAGCCCCTGACTAAAAGCCCAGACCTCGGGATCGCGGCTTGCGGGGTTACAAGGGTTCTCCATCTTGTCATCATGGACTAAACCACCATTGGAAGCTCCCCGGACCCAAAACCGAAAGTGATAACTCGAGCGTCCAACCCCGGTCTGTTTTCTTTGGAAAGGTTAGAGGCTGGTTTTGGCTGGGAGATGAGATAAATACCCCAACATTCGTTGAGTAAATGGCCCGACTGACCCATTTCTTACAGTTCCAAACTTTCTTTGTCAATTTCCCTCCTCAACCCTCTCACAATGCGTCCGTTGGCCCTCTCTACCGCCCTCTTTGCTGCCTGTACGCTCGCTCAGAAGAGCGCAGCAGATGTGGAATGCGCGGATGGACTGTACATGATTGCTGCGCGAGGCACAGGCGAGGACAAGGGAGCCGGAGTCATCGGAAGGATCGCCCAGAACGTGGCCAAACGCATCAAAGGTTCTGTCGTCGAACCCCTCGATTATCCTGCGACTTTGCAGGACCCGGACTATGAGGAGTCAGAGGCTGCTGGTGTCAAGGCCATGACAGCTGCCGTCAATGATTACCACAGCTCATGTCCCGATGGCAAGATTGCCGTCTTTGGCTACTCTCAGGTTTGCTTCCCATTGAATCATTTCTCCTGACGGATTGCTTACAATCAAACAGGGTGGCCAGATAGCATCTGACACTTTCTGTGGTGGAAGCGGCGGGGACTTCCCAACCAACAAGCCCTTGGCCAAGGATCTAGTCCAAGACAGCGGTGAGCATCCCAGGCAGACCTCCATCGCAAACTGCAGATACTAATTGAAGCAGTTGTTGCGATCATCATCTTCGGCGACCCGAGCCACGTGGCAAACATCTCGTACGACCAAGGAGACAGCATCAACGACGGCGTAAGTACAACAAAGCCTTCCAAACCCCGCTGTAAAACCATGCCAGAATTGTTACCCCCTAGTTCTAACGCGTGTCTGCAGATTTTCGAGCGTAACAACACCAAGCTGTGCGAGGACAAATACAGCGAGATTATCCGGTCGTACTGTGACACAGGCGATGTGTACTGCGACGGGGGCAATAACACCGCGACCCACGGCGGGTACTTTTCGAGGTACGGTAAGGAGGTTGTCGACTTTGTCGTGAAGCAGTATGAGAGCGCAGCGAGCGAGAGCAAGACCACTGCCTCAAGCACGGCTACGACTGCTACTGAGACGACTGGTTCAGCAACGGGTGCTGCTGAGACAACTCCAGCGGTAGCTCCGGGTAATGCTGCGGCTGGGTTGGTACCCGGTCTGGCCTTGGCGATGGTGCCTTTGGTTTTGGCCATGTCACAGTTGCTGTAAGCGCAGGACAGCTATGAAGATCTTGTTCTATCTTTTTGGACGAGATATGATTGAATAAACGATTTGGATATGAAGTAGCTCAGAGATGGAATCTGCCTCTTTGTGATGAGCCGGTCAATCTGATCAGAATAGCAAGTATAATCCTGTAGTACTCGCCTGTTTCTACTCTTGTAGTCTCGTAGTTGATATCCACAAGTAATGCATCCTGTCCACTCATAAGACCAAAGGGGGAATAACGGTGAGAAATTATCAATATCTGAATGCTTGAAACGTACAGCAAGCTCCCTGCAAAGCCTACGTGATGCTTGCAGGTCCTGACTGATAGGGGTTTCTGACCTTTCTGAACTTGAAGATCCAAGCCCCTATTCGTTGCCTTCGGCTATCTGAACGCAGCTAAAAACAGCTTTCGATTCTTGTTCCAAATAGCGACCTCTTCTGTTCGATTCGTCGACCTTTGGGATTTTATAGGCTCAGGAAATCTCAACGCAGTGACGCAGGGAGTGGCACTCTCTCTTTGATATCTACATTTAAACTTCAGTTAGTATGGGTGTTCATATTTGTGTTCTATCCTACATGGTTTCTGTTAAGGTTGCAAATGTTGTGGCCCTTGCTCGTGTGTAGATACTGGACGATCCGTCGAGATAGAAACTCGCCCATGAAAGGTACAAGGACCAAGGAATCTGACTACAGCCATTGGTATTGAATTAGCTATCAGCTTCGGGCTTACAGCATCAATGCTCCATATACGACCAGTTCGAATTTAGAAAACAGATTGCTTACCACCGTAAAGTCGTAGTGGAAGGAAGGGTTCATCAACAGATAGTTGTCATCGACGATCTGCAGCCTGTGATAGTTAGTTCAGCATCACTAAGCAGTCTTCAGTCGTTTGAGGGGTGCTAGATAATTCTTTCGGTCGGGAAGGCATGTTTGTAGCTGTGCAAAAACCAAAGCTGTCTAGGTCGAAGTGATAAGGGCAGGACAAAGAGGTGTACGGCACAACAGATATGCGTGAGTGCAAGAAGTAGGCATTGATAAAAGTTTCAAACTTTCCATAAAGGACAAACGCAAGATATGTTGCGCTGGATGTGTGTGACAAACGAGTAACAATCTGCAATTAGGGAGTGAGTGACCTAAGTGACTCGCAACTAGGGGGAGCGAACGCCCAGGCTAATGGACCTGTTGGCCCAGGTGCCCTGCTGCCTGACGTCCATCCTCTTTAGGGCCCCCGTGCTGCCATTCCTGCCCATAAATTCCAGCTCCCAAATTTCTTCCCCTCTCATCTTTCTCTACTGAAATCATCACAAACTGGCATCACCACGCGACGCCTAGTCGTCCAGTATCGGGCTGCCACATCCCTACCAATCACCAAGCCTGATACTGGACGGCTCTCATTTGGTGCACCGATGGCCGTAACACAGGTAAAGTCATACACCCTTCCTTTCCCCTGGTGTGAACATTACTGACTCTAGTAGCCGATACACACTCTAGGTGGCCATCGGTGCACCATCACCAAGCAAGCCAAGGAAATATTTGGTAAGTCTTCTTACCACGGATAATAGTAAAATCTTACTCTGACTGACTTATTCAGCAAGATCTGGGTTAACTTGACCCCGCGGGTGGCAGGGTGGGCAGGGCACAACGAGCACCAATATGGATACAAGGTGCTCTGCCCGCCCAACAGCCCCATGGAGGGTGCTGCTTATGCCATGGGCCCGACAACCAGGGTGTCCGTCATCCCCGTGTCTTGGGCACTCTGGTTGTTGGAGAGGCTGATCTATTGGGTGGCCTGGTACTAAAGGTGGGATCACCCTTGCTTTCTACAAGTTTTCGTTCAAGACTAACTGTTCTTTAGGATATGGCAGTGGTGCTCGCTGAGGGGCCTGACTAAACTGGCAAGACTGCATGCCTCTAGGCTTGGGGTCTTGGTTAAGCTGAACCACACGAGAACAGCTACATACCGCATCAACAGCTGCAAAAAGATATCTTTCTCAAGTATGATATCTGTGTGACCTTGATATATCTCGCCTAAATATTGAATAAGGTTATTCAATCTTCATTTTCAAGTATGGGACAAGAAAAACGGGACAGGGCTTAGAAACTCTTCAACCGCATCAACAAATCACAAGATTGTCTCTCTTAATGGCCCAAGTAGCTTGGTCTGAGAGTCTTCGTATCACATTACTCTAAACAACCTGTCCCTCTGCAGCACGGTCTATCCTTTTTTTTGACATGAAATTTTGATTGTGAAACCATGTATCAAAGAACAAGCATTGCCGGGCAGATGTTATATGTGCTTACATCTCGGCTGACCATATCACCTTTGGTAAGCAACGATATAGAATGCCTGTACTTATTTGGCCCTGACTAGCTCTTAGCTTTCCCCTGGCATAAGCATTTCGAGGTCCACCTTGAAGCTGACCGTCTTCCATGCTAACCCAGCCGTTTAGATGGAACTCTGTTTGCACTGTCCAATCATGTGTCACTGACGTCTTACTATTGGAGGCGGAGTAGATCAAGCCATCGAAACTATTCTTTTTCTGGACATTTGGAACACTCTAATAAATTCAGCCTCACTTTAGTTTCCTGCTTAATCTGACAGTCTCCGCCTTGACAGAATGGTTATAAACGCCAACGGTCTAAGAATCTGTCATGGCTTCTCTCACGTCTCTAATCGAAAGCCGACAATCTCACAAGACCCACGAAACGTACACGCTGGATTTTCTTTGAACCGCCAGAATGGGGCACTCCGATTCCAAGATAGTTCCTCAAATATCAAATCAATTGGTTCAACGCGGCATTCCTAGCGTTCTTTGCGTCTCATACAAGAAGGGCCTCTCCTCCAAGATCCTTGTACACATCTCAGAACCTGAAAAAGAGCCCATACACTCTGTCAGTCTACCTCTCGGCTGGTACGGCAGGATACTGCTGCACGACGGTCCCAATGCAGATTCCCCTGTCCTTGCTGGATCTGACGTCGAAGGCAAATGGCGAACCGACTTTAGCATCTACCTTCCTCCAATTCCTGGCTTGGAAAATTCCGAAAGAGAAACCCTCCGCAGTAAGGGTAAAGTGAAAGAGTGTTACTGGTTTGGCATGCAAGTCGGGCAAGGTGCAAGCCGACATATCGAAAGATTCAAGTGGCGCCGCTCTCACGGTAGCGAAGTGAAGAGTGTTGGAGAGTCGAAGTATGGCTGGAAGCTTGTCCGACTTGGTCACGATGCAGAGGGGCCTGACGACGACAATCCCAACGAGAAACCAGATTGGGAAAATGAAATTACAAACAATGGTCACGAAGTTGTGGCTGTGTGGGCGGGGAGCGGTGATTGGGGGAGCATGTCCAAGATTGGCACTTTTCAACTTTGTGGTAGTGGTGCCACGGATGAATTGGGCATGCAGTGGAGGATAATGGCACTTATGAGTTGTTTATGCTTCTGGCAGAAGACAATGCGTGATAGCACTACGGTTGCTGTTTCATAGTTGTGCTCTCATGTTATTTATCAGAGACATTTGAGGGAAAATGGACAGCTGGGCGTTTTGTAAGATTGGTGTTACTGGAGTTATTGAAAATGTCAGCTGATGTTTCGGTAAAGATTATAGACAAAACGATTGAGACTAATCCTATCAAATCGCCACCAATGCACACAGAAAACATGCCCTGACCTTTTCCTCACTGTTTGGAACTAACAGCATTTCTTCGTTTGGTTAACTGTCGGGTTGAATAACCGGATAATATCTGGAGACTTGGCAAGCCCAGGTCCAATACGGGTGCTGTGCCTTACACCATCCTCAGATGGGAACTCACCGAGTGTTGTTCTAGATTCACAATTGACTGTTGATTCAATCAATCTTTTGAATGAAATATGAGCTGTTATGCATGCGCCCAAATACTCAGCCTCGAAAACGGGCTGCCTCCGTGGAATACCGCGCCGTTACCCCGGATGCGAGGGATGCGAATACTATAAATTGAAAGCAGAGCTAATGATAACCTCACGATTTGCAATCAGCTTTAATACAATCAACCAAAAACAGCTATACAAACTAAGATACCAATATGCCCACTGCAACACAATACTTCGGTGTAGCCATCACCAATCTCGGTCCTTTGACCACGACATACACTGCTCCGTCGTCATGCCTCACCGCAACAACAGATCATATCCAATATGTCATTTCAGGCTCTCTGGAGTATGTAATTGGCAGTCCTAAATGCACTGCAGACAGTCTTGGTAAATGCGTTCCGTCTGGCTCTGTCTTGGACTCTATGGTCGCCGAGAGGTTTGGCAGACAATCTGGACAAGGGTTTCAACCCTACTACTCACCTGGTGTTTATTGTCCTCATGGCTGGACCACCGCTGCAGTTCTCGCTCATGGTCAAAAGACCGATTCCGAGGAGCGAAGTGGCTTCTTCACCGCCACGGCCAGGGGCAATTGGTCTTTGCCACAGGGTATGCGACCAGATGATGAATGGCTCAATATTCTGGAGCCTTCTGAGACTCTTGCTTATTGCTGTCCGAGGTAGATATCCCCTATGCTACAAAACCTACTATCAAACTAACAATGCCATCACAGCGGGTGGACTGGTATCATGGGCGGAAATTGCAGAACTTCGATCGAACCCTTCGAATCATCCGAGTTCACCAACGCCTGCTACGAAGATTCCCCCGGAAACGACATCGTCACAGTACACACCGTCGAGGGCGAGTCCTGGACCGACTCAAAGGGTCTTATCTCCGCGATGCCTGAAACAGGGACGTGGCCTCAGACTACAAGACCGTTCACAAATGCCTGGACCCAAGAGACTGCTGTCGTCGTCGCCAGGAACCTGCCTGCTATCCCACTTGTCTTCAAGGCTTCGGATGTCGAAGCCGCTGAGAACGATACCAAGGATGGTGAAGATAAGGGTGACAGCAAGGGAGAAAGTGAGGGGGCCGATAAGAATGATGCCGCTTCTAGTCTGCCGAAGATGCTGGGACTTGCTCCGGTGGCTGCGCTGGTTGTTGGTGTGCTCACTGGAGCTGGTCTTTTGATGCCCTGGTGAGTCAGGAAGTTTATGAGGCGGAGTGTTTGTTTGGTTCGGTATGGAGGTAGGAGAGGGGGAAGTGTGTTGGACAATTTCCTTATTTGAATTGTATACCTACTTACTTATTTAACTGTCGATCTGTAGAGATACTTCTGTTGCCCAAATTGATTATATCCATACATATCCTCGCATATATCTATAGTTGGAGAGTTCTCAGTTCCCATTACCATCGATTGCTCTGATTCCAGTCCGATGCCGGATTGGAAATCGCATCGAGAAAGCCCAAGAAGTGGCACAGTACTCTTTTCTACGTGCTTAGCTGTACGCATACCAACTATCTTTATTCAGGAACATGGAACAGGTGCTTAAAGATGCATCTATCGTAATCTGCTTGTTCGTTGTTACCGAACATTGCTTCAACAAGGTTCAAAAGAGCGAGGAAGGGTGTCACACGTGCGAATAGGGGTAAATGGTAGGAACGTTGATAATCATGCAATTATCATCTGGTGCCTAGTAATGAGCCATGGACTCTGTACCGGGCGCCCTTTGATTGAATTCCCAACAAAAATAGTGAGGTTCTCGCGGGCTCGCGACTTCACATTTGTTGTGAAAGGTGCATCTTTCCGTGTTGTCGATCAGACCCATGAAACTCCTCTCCCTTCCTAGGTACCTTAGAATCAAGCCGCAAAGGACAATTTAAACGCTTCCTGTAATCCCAAATACCAAACATGATCACTGGGCAGTGAATTTTACGTAGAACAAGCAGAACACGAATTTTGGTGCATCTTTCTTTACACACGATCAAGACAGCAGCATTGATATCAACCTGATGTCGACTTTGCATTCTGTTCGTTTTGTTCACATACCTTTTGTTTTTAGCCACTTCACATTCGTTCCACCCAGCGTTGCCACTTCATGTCCATCCTTTCCAAGCACTCGTTCCCCCAGCGCCCTCATATACTTACCCAACATGCACGTTCCCCAGAGACTCGGAATTTTTGACGCCTTTGGGTCGATGATCATCACCGTCTCCTATGCCCTGATTAACACGACGTTATACGGACAGCCCTTACTCATGGCTCAACCGTACCCAGACGGGCAAGAACAACTCAGTTGTCCGCTATCGCAGTAACACCATATCACTGTTACCCTACGATGCATTTGTGACTGGCAGGGTACCGTCAAGACCCAAAGCCTTTCACTTTATGACAATGCCTAGTGGACACACCAGATTCGATGGTGTTGATACATTTTCCCCCAGTGATCCCTCTGTGAGGTCCACTCGATGACATGAACCTCGATTCAAAATATTTTTCGGCCACTTCCAGGCTCAGTTGCCTCCTTAGAATGTCCATAATGTAGAGTTGAACCACTATAGACTGTACATCATCGCCTGTGTGACTCGGCCCCTTGTGCCAATTTGGTCTCGTCCCTTGGCGTGTCTCGTGAATCTTACGTATGAGATGTCAGTGCGCGTTCGTGGTTCCGAGAGTGAGGTACATGTGAAATATAGACGCAACTTGCCTTGCCCAGTCTATGTAGTCTGGTCCCACATAGTTGACGCAGGATGGGTCGAACAATCCCATCTGCCACAAGATTATGTTGCTAACCTCAACACTTTTCATGTCTTACTGCTGAGGAAAGGGAAAGGAAGAAATGGACTGACGGAAAAGAAGCGCCTTATATCTGTTGACAAGTGGGGTCAGTGGTAAGCTCCAGGGCTGCACTGCGTGTCACTGCAAAGGCAATAAAAAATAACTTTGCTACATTATCGACGATTAGGTGAGGGAATAAATTTGGTTACTGGTTCCAATTAAGCAGGTTAGAGTTCTATTCTCATGCAAGCCTTGAAATAGCTCGATACATTTCCGTGGAAGCATTTCGCGTTTGTGCAGTGGATTGGTTGAGATCAGTAACAAGAAGTCAAACACTACAACACCTCGACACGGGACAATGGACACGAAACACAGCAATAAAGGGCAAGTATGGAAGAAACATCACAGCGACATTCATTATGTGATGGTATATAAAAACGCCCCTTGGCCTTGAGCCCTTGGCGTGCTTCGTCCTCCTCAATTTTGTCTTCTCGCGTCCTCGCGCGCATGTGCACATTGATCCTACACAGAACAGTCCTTCTCCTAGACCAATTGTTGAACAAGGTCTTTTGCCGTACAACACCGATGCATTCCAGCCTCCAAACTTTTTAGAGGGCTGATCCTCGTAAACCCCAAAAGGTCATTTTTACCAGCCGGTAAAAACACAATAAAATAAAACTCCGTAGGTAGATGGAATCAAGAGATGATGAAAACACACATGAGGGAATAGATGGTATAGATGGGTAGCGGTTATTGGTTAAGATGGGGCTCAAGCTTAGCCGTGCAGACCGGAGGTACGCTCTCTCATCAGCTCACGTCGCTTCTTGTCTTTGTCTGGAAAGGGAGTTAGCATTGCTCATATTTGTAAATAGTGGGAAAACTTACCTCCGTCAAAGACGAGGAACTCATGTAGACCGGAACCGACAGGCACCATAGGGAGGACAGGGACCTTCTTGTCGGTAACAACCTCCAGCAGAGCAGGGCCATCGGTGTTGATGAGCCATGTCAGAGCATCGACAATGTCGTCGGGCTTGTCGAGACGTCGGCTTTGGACGTGCATGGCCTCAGCGAGCTTGATGAAATCAGGGTTGCTCTGGTGGGTGTGGGCGTATCGATCCTCGTAGAAGATGTTTTGCCATTGTGTGACCATACCCTGCTCCTCGTTGTTAAGAACGATGACCTTGACGCCAATTTTGAACTGGGCGGCTGTGGAAAGCTCAGTCAGGGTCATGTTGAAGGAAGCATCACCGTCGATGTCGATGACAAGAGCGTTAGGCTGGGCGACCTTGGCACCAATGGCGGCGGGCAGACCGTAGCCCATGGTTCCCAGACCACCAGATGTGATCATGGATCGGGGATGTCTCCATCGGAAGTGTTGGGCGGTCCACATTTGATGTTGACCAACACCAGTAGCGATGTAGGTCTGGTCCTTACGGCCCTCAACGAGCTTGCTGAGCTCCTCGATCAGGGTCTGGGGCTTGATGAGACCTGAGCGCTCACCACGCTCGTAGTGAGACAGAGGCCACTTCTCCTTCCACCCGTTGATCTTGCCGAACCACTCCTTGCGGTCCTCCATTGTCTTGGACTCAACGAAAGGCATGAGTTCCTTGAGGTTGGTGGCGACGTCACCCTCAATGGCTTCAGTAGCCTGGACAACCTTGTTGATGTTCTTGGGCATGATCTCGAAGTGAACAATGCCACCACGACCCTCAGCAGCGGCAGCCTTGGCACCAGGAGCAAACTTGGCAATGCTCAGAGTGACACGATCATCGAATCGGGCACCAAGGGCAATGATCAGATCAGCCTCCTGCATGGCCATGTTGGCATAAGCCGAGCCGTGCATGCCGAGCATGTGCAGGGACTTTTCGTCGAGTTCGTCGTAAGCACCTAGACCCTGGAGAGTAGTCGTGACAGGGATGGAAGCCTTATCAGCAAGCTCCTTGAGGATCTGGGGACCACCCTCGGAGAGAATGATACCCTGACCAGCGTAGATGATGGGCTTCTTGGCCTTGTTGACAAGCTTTCCAACACGCTGAAGAGCAGACTCGAGCTGCTTCTTGGTCATGTCCATGGCAGCTCGGGAAGCAGCACTGGGCAGAGATGGCAGAGCAGTCTCGGTAGGAATAGCTCTTCTTAGGATACCAGCAGTGACATCCTTGGGAAGATCGACGAGGACAGGACCGGGACGACCGCTGGTGGCGATCTCGAAAGCTTCGTTAATGCGCCGGGGCAGTTCGGCGACGTTCTTGACCATGACATTCCACTTTGTGCATGCTCGAGAGATACCGACAACGTCGGCCTCCTGGAAAGCATCGCTACCAATGGCAGTTGTCACGACCTGACCGGTAAAGACGACCATGGGGGTTCCGTCAGACAGAGCATCCTGCATAGGTGTGATGACATTGGTGGCACCAGGACCAGATGTGACGAGGACAACACCAGGCTTGCCAGAAGCACGGGCATAGCCCTCAGCCATGTGGCCAGCACCTTGCTCGTGGCGAGGGAGGATAAAGTCGAAGTGTTTTGAGTTGTAGATGGCATCGAAAACGGGGAGAATAGCACCGCCAGGGTATCCAACTATGACTCAGGTCAGTTCCGTCCGTGGCATGTCAATTGGCCAACATACAGATGTGTTTCACGCCATGTCGGAGCATCATCTCGTGGAAGATTTCACCACCAGTCTTTCCAATGAAACTATAACCTAATTGTTAGAGTGTGTCTTGGCTTGTAGAGCTCTGGAGGGGTACGTACGACTCATCCATATCGCTTTTCCGTGGGTTAACCAGAGGCTGGACATTGTTCTGGTTCTTCTCGACATTGAAGCCGGGACTGGGAATATCGCGTACAGGGCTGCAATTGCATGTATTAGCACTCGTTGTTTTGCAATGCATGTCGAATAAAGCGCGCGCGTAAGAATTGGTGCCCCATGTCAGGTACCTGGGAGACGCGGGGTACAGCACAACACCGTGATCAAGTCAAGACTTACGCAGCAGCAGCGGTAGATTGATTTCTTTGACTGGCGACCTTCTGCGAAGTGTGAACAGTGGCAAGAGCGGATGTGGTGGTGAATGATCGGGTGTGGGCGACGGCCCGGAAGGCCTTTGCGGCCTGGCGAGTTCGGAGCATTGTGGAGGATATGAGTTAGGTGAGAGGAAGACCAGTGAGAAGAGCCACGAGGCTCAAGAGGCGCAAGAAGTTGAAAGATCAAGAGTATACAAATCAATTGGAGATCCGGAGGGGAGGGACAAGGAAGGGTTTTGTTCGTGCGAGCGCGGAGGCGAACGAGAGAAAAAAAAAGGGTTTTGAGTTTAGTTGTCCGCTAAGAAAGGCCAGCGAAATGGATGGCGAGCCTGGGGAGAAAAAAATATCACAGCTCAGCACCTCAGCAATTGATCGGAGGGCCGGTGGCCGGGGTGGAACCGGTCAAGTTGTGGGGTAAGGTGCCGCAAAAAAAGGTGACTCCCCCAGGCAAATAGAGGTGGGCTTGGATCAGGGCAGGGGCAACGCAGGCCAGAACGGCTGGGGAGGGGGAGGACAGATGTTGACCGACCAATGAGGTGGTAGATGAATGGCCGATATCGCCACTAGCACGAGCCTCTGGATTGGCCAGATACGCTGCGAGAACGGCCTAGCTTAGACATTAGCAGAAGTTAGCTGGACCAAGGGAACCAGAAGAACGACCGAGTTCTTGCTTTTCTGATGGTGCTACGGGCGTTGAATCAAACGGTTTATGAGGCTACGTCAATTGTCAAGGAAAGACATTGACTCATATCTCGTGGGAAACTGCTTCCTTATCTCCATCTCCATCTCCATCTTCGGACCCTGGAGCTCAGCAAGGGAGCTCTGACGTCGGGGAGGATGCCAGGTAAGCGGGGAACCTCTTCCTGCAGCTGGAGCAGCTCCATCTTTTCTCCTTTAGCCTGGACGATTAATTGCTTGTGGCCATTTGTCTCCGTATTTCGCCTCATCACTTTAGTCACTAACGGACATTGAAGGGATTCCCAATATCGGGTCAATCAGTGGTGTCTTGTCTTCCAACTACCGGGCCAAATATGAGCCTGGACTATCGATCCCACGATGCGGTCTAATTATGATGAATACAATTGCGGAAGGTGTCATCATTCTCATGATTACGCGTCACTGCGACATGATCCTTTGTAGCTGATGGTGGTGTTTGTCTCAGAGATCATGCTCGCTTGAGTCGCTACCATGTGAAGATGGCACGTCTCTTGGTCCTCTTTTGGCTGCTGCAGGGCCCCATTTTAGACTGCACTCAACGCCCCACAAACTCCAACCTCTTCTATAAATAAGACTCACAACTTTGCGAAGTTAGAATATCACTGGCTCTCAGTCATTTCAGTTTATGTAATTCGTACTTTCTGTGTTGTTCTGAAAGGCATTGGCTTGCTATTCGCATACATTCGAGTAGTTATCGAAGACATGGCATGGCAACAAAACCATACCATCACCTGAACCATAACTTTTGACTGCAATAGGTTTACTTGCATGATGGACGAGAAAGAAATGAATAGAAATGCACCAATAGGCCCTTGAAGGCCAAAATAAGTTCCTTCTCGGTATACTATGAAATGAATCAAATGACTTTTGTCTAACCAACTTGCGATACTCTTCTGTGTTCCACAACCCAATTGTCGATATGCGATGACTTCCAACCTCGCAGTACACCGCCAGTCACTCTTTCTAGCAAGCCAAAATTTCTCAGCAAGTGAATACATGATCAGTCGTAGAGATTTCAGTTTTGCTCGATCTGGGCAAGGTCTCATGCCTTCTAAGGTCAGAGAGCACCTAACTACTGATATGTCAGCTCAGTTGAATGATCCCAAGGACGGAAAAGCATGTATGCCTTACCTTCATATCAACCTTTTACTTGTGCCTTGCTCTTTTTCTTGCTCTTCTTCCCGCGGTAAGTAAGCCCGGGTGGCATCCTCGCAGTACGGGGCTTCCCTATTGACTCAGGGTCGATCGTAACGGGTTTTGGTGCCCACTTCCCCAGTGAAGAAGAACGGAATACTCTTGGTGCATATTTTCAGGCTTCTTCTTCCTGAAGAATCCACACATAATGAGCTGGGTTGTAACAGTGGTAGGTAGTGCGGTTCGTAAAGGATGGGAGCTTCGTACAGGACAACCAAGCCCAATTCAATGAAGTGGTTCAGAGCCCGAGGGTTAGAGCATCGACAATACTCTATCTTAAAAAAAAATCGAGAATGAAGTAGAGAAGTTTTGGTAGTTATATATAGCCCAAATCACAAATGAGTGATAAACTCTGTTGCACTTCGAAGAAAGTTTGACATGTAAAGCATTTTGATTTATGGTTTAAAGACTCTACTTCCAGACGAAAAGGTCCTCAACTCAAAAGTCTATATCAATGAAAGTCGAGTTTCGTGAAACGCCACAGCTTGAGTAGACTCCGGAACCAATTTTTCTATTTTCTTTCCATTTTCACTGTGAAGGACACCTACTAGTCGAGGACTCAGCATGGATATCTTGGAGTTCAAGACCGTCAATGTATACTCGCCGAGAATACTGGTTCGACTACCTCGGTCAAGCCAATCATTGGCTCAGTGGACTTTAAACTTCTGCCAACCTTAACCTGTGACAGCCGAAATGTGGATAGACGTGACAGCATTGAGTATACGCAGGTTTAAGAGAGATCAAGTGGTATATAAAATTTTGATGGCTCATTGCCATGACTTATATACTATTTTATAAGCGCATCCACCTCAAGAGATAGGCATTGCTTGGGCCAAGAGCAGAATCTCGCAGCCACTATCCTTCGCTAATGCAGGACATGCGGTCCTAAGTCAGTTCTAAGTCTAGTGTATGTGCCGTCACAACTCAGTTGATGATGATTGGCGCAAACCCCTCAATGAGGTCGCACACGTCAATAACACGATATAGCACATCAAAACACTAATATCACACGCCCGTATCAGTTGTCCTTTTACGAACTAGGGCCCGTGTAGGTTTTCCTTTTGCGTAGGTTGTTGATTTGAGGTGGGAACATTGGGTCAAGAAACTTTCGACTACAAGTATAAGAGGCCCCTCCCGTGTTCCAGTCATCAAGTCCATCTGCCAGTACATCTTTTCAACTGAATCAGTCGACGCTGCTCGCACTACTCCAATTCCACTAGCAAACGCTTTCCTATGTCCAATATGTCCCCAAAACCACAGAAACCACTCATCCTTGATATCAGCGCCCAGTCACAGAACACACCATCTTCCTTTGCCGAAAAGGAACGCGGCAACGCAACATGGCATACGCTCTTGTCCTCACCTGGTACGGCTAGTACGTCGATCACCGCAGGGATCGCCACATGTCCTCGTTACGGAACCCTGGCACTCCATCGGCACAAACAAGCAGAAGTATACTTCATTTTATCCGGCAGCGGCGAAGTCGAGATTGATGGGGAGAGACACTCTGTTTCTAAGAATAATCTTGTCTGGATACCAGGAGACGCAGAGCATGGAGTATTTTGTGGCGATAACGAGCTGAGCTGGCTGTATTTCTTCCCTGAGGACAGTTTTGATAATATTGTTTACCGCTTTACAGCTGAGGTGAAGGATATTGCTGGGAAGATCAGGTCGAAACTATAGTGATACATCGGATCTTTATCAAACAGTGTCTTGGAGTATTAAGGTCCGGACTACATACAATGGGAAAGTGTTAATCAACAACCATTTATTATGACTAAATATCACCAACACGAAGACAAATTCACTAAGAGCGACAGGTCTCGTCTCTTTTGTGATGAGTAAAGACTAAGGTACTCCTGAGTCTTTACACTAATCAACCAGTAGAAACCATCCACGATAGGCCAAATAGCATTGCTATTTTGCGGCTCGTCGGATCATGTAGAAAGTTTCGTAAAGCTCATCGACCCCCAGGGCGCTCATGCTTTCACTCTTCTCCTCAAGAATTTCAAAGCCATGTTTCCGATAAAGCCCCATACCGCGTCGACCCGTAGCAACCACCATGACATCGAGGCCTAGTTTGTCTGCTTCCTCAAGGCCTGACTTGACAAGAATACTTGCTACTCCTTTGTGTTGATGGTCTGGACGAACACCGACGTAGTGTAGTTCTATTCAATCTCAGTATCGGTACACCTATGTTGGTTTTCTACTTACCAACTGCGTTTTCATTTTTGTACTTCTCTCTCCAACCATCTATGTGCTCGTCGTACTTATCGTTTTCTGTCCGTGGATTCCATTCGGTTTCCGCATGTCGTTTGTCGAAGACCTCCTTCTCTTCATCGCTCACATCTGGTGTTTGCGCATCGAGCCAGTGGTCCTTATGCGACTCTGGCATAATCCATCGCGCATATCCTACGATGTCTCCTGTCTCAAGGTGAACCACCTTCTGGTGTCTCCGCACTTCTCTGTTCGCTAGCAGGTTCTTGGGACTTCTGTCCGCGACGCTCTGAATGATAGATTCACGGGTTCTGCCAGTCCAGGATAGTCTCCACCAAGACTCCTCGAAAAATGCGGAGATCTTGCTCAGCGCGATGTACTGCCCATCTTCCACGCGACACGGCGACTGTAGTTCATAAGCTGTCATTGTGGTGACGTTTCAAACTGCGATGGAAGAAAGAAATTAAGAGGGTAGTGTCAGCATTTCTCTGCCACGTAATCTTGAGAAGGATTCATGCTTTTATCTGTCCTAATTCTCGGAATCCTTGTCTATCCGTGATAACGCAAGGGTCTAAGCTAGAGTGCTACGTTTCCTGAACAAAAGTGCTGTTATCCGATACACCGTAGCCAGAAGTGGATAGCCTATTCCAGAACGGTGATCACGTTGCTCAAATCCAATGCTTCAGGGATTGAACAGCAAAGTCTGGAGTATGCGTAGTTGGATTCTTCTTAATCGCCGCTATCAAGCTGTTGAAATTCAGATGAATGAACAGAGCCAAGTTGACATGTAGAGGTAGACTAGATATGCAAGGTGGTGTCGAGAAAAAAGCTATGCTGCGCGTGGATGTGAGAGGAGGAAGGAGTGAGTCTTGTGTCGTACTTGATGTCAAAATTGATCGCTTTTGCCTCAACATCTGATAACCCGGGTGACGCAATTGGTTAGCGTGTCAGACTTTTACAAGCATTGTAATCTGAAAGTTAGGGGTTCGAGTCCCCTCTCGGGTGGTTGTTTATGTTTTTTGCCCTATCTTTAAACAAACACTACAGACCAAGAGGAATCGATTGCGATACTTTTGGTATTTTTCTGATGCGTTTTCATCGCGGTATGAATGGTTGAAGTCTGTGAGACTGAGACACTCAGCTGGTGTGGGGCCATGACGGTCACTGTACTCCACCTTTAGCCGAGCCTCTTTCCTCTTCTGGTCTAGACCACGATGCCCAATCGGGCGATCGGGGTTCTCATGGTTGGAGAACGAGAACTTACATCGTGATCCCGACGGTTCGGATGCAAGCACTCATGGGGCGTATGATTGCGAGACCAATAGTTTATTATGTTATCAAGTTGGGATTTGCAGTCGCATCCAGCGAGACTGGAGAGAGATGCAAGACCTGTTTACAAAGAGAACAAAGGCTTGGCAAAGCCCACTAAGTTATAGATGAGAAAGAATGGATAATGGACACAGAATTTGTATCATGGTGGTCCACTCTATAGTCGAGAATTACTAGAAATGCAAAGATGCAGCAAATGGCGAAATTGGACAAAGGAGGAAGAGAGAGGCATTGGTTCTTCGTAATCTTAGCCTCTTTAGACGAAGAGGTAGAGGTGTTTATATGATTTTAGTATAAACTAAGCCTGCACTCAACCTAATATCCTCAATACCCCGGCTAGATAGCTAGAACTTTTTGTAACCTCTAGAGAAGGAAGAACATAGTCAAAGGTGATATGCGCCCTGTTGGTGTGAGAGTCTGACTCGGCCGAAGCCAACTCTCGCCATCGTCGCAACCACCATGCCCGCCTGCCTACAAGATCTCGACGACCTCAGCGCCCTCTTCTAGGAGGTGTCGCGACTGAGGTAGAGCTAGCTTCTGCTGAAAAGGACTCTCCCATCAAGTAGGGGCGCGTTGCCAAGCACGACAGCGCCAATGGATGAGGAAGCCTGCTATCCATTGACGGCCACGGGAGAGACTTTCTATTTTACACGATTGGATACAGATTTTTAAATTTATTCGAAGGGCGAAGACTAGTGTCCAGCTCCTTCCATTTGTCACCGATTGATGATGATTATATCCTTGCGAGACCCTCGTAAGACACAAGTTTGAACATTGCACTATGCTGCACCGGAATATGACAAGAAGTAACTATCCATTATCCTACTAAGAACTACACCCGAAGCAACCTCTATCGTAGAACCTATCAACAGCCTGCGGGTTATACGTAATTCCCAGTGCCGCGGGCCCGACTCTATACGGGTAGCACACAGTTGTGCTCTTCTGGTAAGCGAATCCTTGGCAATCAACCCGCTGAAGACAGATGGCGGCGCAGTTTGCTAGACTTCCAACTGGCTTAATGACATAGTTATCGAGACGAGCGCTCTGGGCCTGTTGGCCGCTCAATCCTGGGAGACCACACGTGACGTCGTCACTAAGGAATGCTGAGGGGACTGCACAGTCTGTGGGTTCGGGCTGAGGGGCTTTTTGGGTTGTTGTAGCTGACTCCTCTGTGGGTGAGCTGCTGGTTGCAGCTTCAGTGATAGAAGACTCATCAGCAGGGCGAGTCGATGTCACCATGGTTGTCAGAGCCACAGTAGGCTGAGAGGTGAAAGGGGAACTCTCTGTTTCGGCAGGGTCGCCGCATAACTTGCAGCTCATACAACCGAGATCACTCCATGCACCAGGAGTCTTAGGGTCTTCATCCATACCCGCATCGCTCAAGTCCAGAGGACTGAACATACACTTGATCTTGGAGCGAGTAGCATCGAATGCAAAGGCCTTGCACTGTCTATCTAGCTTGCAAATAAGGGCGCAGTCTTCGACGGAGTTTTGGTTGGGAAAGTCTTGGAGGCCAAGGCTGTAAGGATCGATCATTCGGGGCCAGCCATGTTTACCACATATCGCCGTTGAGGGGACTGGGTTTGCGCTGGTGCAGAGTCCCGGGGATGGAACGCCATTGGGACACAGTGCTGCAGTGTTGGAAGGGGATGTAGTTGTGATGGATGGAGCATCTGTTGATAAGGAAGCATCGCCGTCAGTCTGGCCTCCACTGGTGGGTGTGTCGACATTGGATGTAGTCTCAACTACAGGCTTCGCGGTTGTTGCCGCCAGAGTAGAAGATGTCTTTGGTTCCGTTGCAGCACATGTCCCCTGAGGTATGTTTGCTGGATCTTGACCAAGAGGGATATAGTTAAAGTAAGCATTGCCTTCTCCACAGGTATGGCAATCCATGTCAGTGAACCAGTAAAGTTCAGATCCCGCGTCAGCAACTGCAGACGAACGCTCATTATACAAGCTACAGCTTCCAAACGTAGCACCGTAAGACTTGCACGAAGGATACTTGGCGCAGAGATCACGGCACTCGTTGCTCAGACCGCAGTACGCCTTGGTGCTAACAGTCAGGAAAGGTTTGGCACATGCCTTAGCTTTGCCCTTGAGCTGCGTACACGATTTTGCAGGGGTATCAGCGTTGACGTTGACGCACACAGTCCCCGCAGGCTGCTCAGAGCATTCATCTTCGTAGATACAGCTTCGATCGTAGGCGTAGGCTGCATCGAGACCTCCATTGGTAGGTGCATCAGCCCAGTTCGTGGCGAGGAGATTGCAAGTATTTGCACATCCGCTGCCTTGGTAAAGCCACTCAAAGCTCTGGCACTTGGTGTCTGATAGACAGAGAGCGGCGCATTGCTCCTTTGTGATGCTGCTTCCGCCATATCTCTTATAGCCTTGGGTACTGCTGTATGGTCGCTTTCCGCAACCTCTACCAGCGGCACCTGCTCCGAGTTTTGCGCAAACCTTGCGGCCGGATGGAGTGACTACTTCAGTTGGTGCGGAACTGGCAGCGGTTGTTGGAGCTGATCCTGTGGTTTCGCCTGTTGTCACAGCTCCGTCCGTGGTAGGTCGGACCTCGGAAGTTTGTGTGGTAGGAAGATCAGAAGAGATTGTGTTATCACTGCTAGTTATAGCTGTATCAATAGGAAGAGCAGTGCTGGTCTGGGCCGGAGGGATAGTAGCAGCATGCTTGGAGGTAGGGAAGAACAGCGAGATGCCATCAACCCACTCTTCGCCGATCTTGTTCGACACAAAGACCTGGTCGAAGTAAACTTCAGCAGAGCCACCATTGACACAGACAAGTTCAAAACGGATCTTTCCACTGGTAGTCGTGACAGCCATGGAGTCCACAAAGTCCTTCCAGTCGTTTCCGTCGCTGACAACAGGGAAATATGGCGTCGCGCCAAACCTCTCACTGCCATAGAATCCCTCAATGCGGCATGTATCTGCCACAGCATTGTTGACAACAGAGTACCAGAAGCGAACGGTATAGTCACTGGGTTCCATATTATCGAGCTGCTGCTGAATCCAAGGGTTATCGGATGCAAAATCTCTCTTCGAGATGTCGGTTCCTAAGTTGGTCTTGAGCTGTACGCAGTTTCTCTCATCCGTCTGACCCTGGTGTCCGGGGCCTTGAAGAAGTCTGGCATCTCCACCAGCTTGGAAGGCGTAGATGCCACCATCTGCTGAAGGATCGTAGCCTCCAAAGTCACCGTTGGCCACGGCATTGGTAATGATAACTGGGCCATCGGTAGTCTCAGAAGCGGGAACTGATTTGGTCGCAGTACCGCTTGGGATCGATACAGGTGCAGTTGTGCCTGATTGCAGAGGGAGGGAGGGTTTGCAAAGACCTGCCGCAGCAAGATCAACAGAGCCTGCAAGGGCCAAAGCCACAAGCGCTGAAACAGAACGCATCGTCAAGAAAACGAATGGATAAGCCAAAAAGAGGCTAGAAAAGAGTGACACGAAAGACGGTTGGAAGATCAATCACCAGTGCCGCGCTCAGCAGTGAGCAGAGCCATGATATATACCACGGCACGTCTCAGCCAAAAGCGCAGAGTTTTTGGGGTTCCCCTGACACTACGGGAAATTTCCTCGTTGTTATCGCGTGGAGTTGTTCAATAGCTTCTCAGCTGTTGTCAATAGCTTCGCGGGTCGAGTCTAGATTTGGGCTGGTCCGTTGCGCTATTGAACGCCTCACGGACTTCTAGACGATGGACCATGGACCCTGGACCCTGGATTCGCCTATTTAGCTTCGGCTCGTGCCTTTATTGAAGTTGATGGATAATTATGAGTGCCGTGAATTATACAGATCCCAAGTTTATAGGGTTCTCAGAGGTTTCAATTGCCAATGGTTCAATCTGCCGATGGTGGTGGATGTCTGGTCCAGGTTGTCGGTTCAGGGTCCAACCTCATGTGGATCTGTGCCAAAAACCCTGTAAGCCAAGCGGGTGATTATCACATATAAAGTGTATAAAGATTCGTTCAAGAGCTGACAATCAGATTAAACGAGTTTCGAAAATCAGGTCCTCAAGACGATAGCAAGTGGTCATTCGGCCAGATCCTCCCACTCATTCTTCTTGTTGCGCCCCTGGCGATGGCTCTCGAACACTTCTACACGAAGCCAAAGAACAATGTCTCAGAGACCTCTTACTGCTATCTCTCAATCCCGCTCTCCAAGTTCTCTGGATAATCTTCGAATTATGGGTGTCTCAAGCGAGCTGGGGAGTCACGTTGAAGCGCGCTTGCTACGATACTGTGTTACAGGGTTTCGTCACAATTTCACCCATTACAGGCTTTTTTGCCTTGATTTCGAACGCTGTTGTCGAATCATTCGGAACCGCATCAAAAGTGAAATGGTTTCATCCTGTCATATGTGTCTATTTCTCCTCCACTTTTGGTCATTTGTACTTTCGTCTGGTTCTTCATCCCATAACGAAGCTTGGGAATGCCAAATGGGGGTTCATTGTATCCTTGATACTTCTCGGCGGTTCATTTCTTAGTATTCGAAGCTTTGTTTGTTTTTTGTATAGGTATGAGTTTGATGACGCATTGGATGTATCTTGGATGTCGATATATACCGCGGGATTCTTGCTCCTACTACTTATTAACTATGGCCTGCAAGTATGGGCTGAGAAGAAGCACTTCTCAAACTGGTTGATTTCAAGTCTGAGATGTATCCTGATGGTATATGTAGACGCTCTTATTATGTCTTTTCCTGGTTTGGTCCTAACGATTCCCAGCGCCTTGGTGTTTTCTTTCCATATATGTATATCCATATTCATGAGCTTTCGGTTAGTATCTCAACGGAGACAGTCAAGTGAATAAGTAGGTAGTCATGCCGAGTACTCTTGAGTATTATTTGAGTGAATACCAGTCTTGGTTCATGTATAGCTCACGAGGCCTAAAAGGTCGGCACTTTACCACCAAATGTCATGTCAAATGGGATATCGCCGTTCCGCTTCCCGCGTGCCTATCTACCCCATATTCCGCCCCCGCATATCCACCCCATCTTACTCAGTGACATTATTAACTCAACTCAACTCTATCCATCTCACTCACCTCACTTGCCAGTCACTCTCGAATAAACACAATGGGCACCATCTCAGTAAGAAAGTTCATCCGTTGGCTCCCCGACGAACCCTCAGAGCCAACCTCGACCATTGTTGTCACTTCTCCCAAACTCAAGCGCTTCGTCGATCTACGCATACTGCTCCCAGACAACGACAGTTCATGGTCCGGCCAAGATGGTACTCACCTGATTTCCCTTCATTATTAGCACAACTAACGCTCTAGATCCCCTTCCTCTATCTCAACTAGACTGGGCCATAGCCGGCACAACAGTCTCAACCGAAATTCCCGACCCAGACGGCAACTTGACATCACACTCAACCTTCCATCAGTGGATATCCTCGCGTGAACTCGGCTCCGACGCAGGCTTCATGTACCCGCAGCCAGACTCCCTCACCCTTGAAAAGGGCAGCATGGTGAATCCCGACACGGGCATCGACACAGCGTACGAAGAACTCTGGCACGACGCCACGCCCACCGCTGTGCCTGGGGATTCCCAGGTCAGGGCGCTTGTTCTTCAGACGGAGGACGATGAGCACGGCGTGAGAGGGTCGGTGGTGAAGTTGGGATGCTATGTGCAGGGGTTGCTGAGGGTTGGGGATGGCATTTCGTTGGAGAGGTGGGAATGGAAGGAGGGTGGGTGGAAGAGGACGGTCAGGATGGGAGATGCGGAGCTGCCTTGTGAGAAGATCGTGGGTGAAGAGGCGCTGAAAGAGGGGGATGTTGTTGACATCGGCGGGAGAGCATGGAAGGTTATTGAAGCAAGTGGTCATGGCGGGTCAAATTCATGATCACAAACCACATGACACAAGATGGAAAACTCAAGTACGCACAATCAAAGTCAAAAATGGTGAGTGAAAACTCAGTTCGTTCATTCGGGCGAGTAACAAATTGTATTTTGTCTACATCCATTTGTGTAGCAAGACCCAACAGCTGGAGATTCTCTTATCACCAGGCGTATACAGCTAGACACTCTCGCACGCCGTCCTCTAATCCAATTCTTTCGGAACCTTTCGCTCATTTCCTTTATCTTTTCCCTTTCCTCGGTCTTCTGGTATTCTAATAGAATGCACCGTATCTACACTCCATTGCCATCGCAAAGTAAAACCATTGTATATCTCGCTCCTCCTCTACTGTGTTCCACGTACAACAGAAACCCATTCCAGGGACTTCCTCGTCCCATCATGCTTCTTATAAATATTTCAACGAACAGGCATAGAAAATCCTATCCTGTGAAAGCAGAACGCCCATCCATGGTTTAAAAGTAATAATCGTAATTGATCAACACACTCAACAACTGAGGGCTGTAACGTAGCGCACTCAAACAGTGAAAGCTCAAAACAAGTTTGCAAACGTGCAGCTTAGACAGCCCAGCTGCCTCGTCGTTCTCGGACACCCCACCCAACAGGATCCATACTGTCAAGGTTTGGGTGCTGTCTAGCCCATTCCTTGATGTAGGACTGGAGGGCATGCCATCGTGGACATCTCTGATCGCGCGGCTTATCGGCCTCTGACTCGACAAGGTGGCCTTGAGCAAGTTGCTTCTCGTCATCCTTCTCGAGATCCTGGATACTCATAAGGCTGATCCGTGAAAGCTCACCATCGAAAGCGCGAGCCATAGCGGGGTAGCCTAGCGATAGATAATTGTACACTTGAGTAACGAAGCTATCGTCAAACTCCTGCTCGATCTTTTCTTCGAGCTCGGCATGGGTTTTTTCCTTCTGCAGACGCTCATTGATACCATGGAGCATGTGGAGTCCCTTGGGGGGACCGGACCGTGTCCACAGACCATTACCCCGGCCATTGGTTGTGCCATTGACGGACGCAGGCTCGTCTGTAAAAGGTGGGGAGCTGATATGCGAGGCAGTACCGGGAGTCGCAACCGGCCTGGGTGTAGCCAGCATCTGTGGACCATGGAGGTCAGCCGGGACCAGATAGTTATCGTTCGAGTCTGATTTGAAGCAGTAGCCGCGCCAGAGACCGTTCTCGCCCGAATGGTCCCGAAGCTTCTCCTCAGCATGGCGTTCCGCGAATGAGTGATCGGGCTCAAGCTTCGTCTGCTTAGGAGATGGACACTTCCGGAAAACAAGGTCTTTGCCGAGCATGGGGGGAGTAACACCCAGGCGCTTCTTCTGGAAAGAAGGAGCAGGAGATCCACGTCCGAAAGGTCGGTATCCGAAGGGTCGGGCAAGGTTGCGAGTTGAAGCAAAGCCGCCGGTGTCTGGGGGTATTTGAGAAGCAGATCCGACGGCCGGGGCCGACGGAATATAAGGCATTGTAGATTCACCAATATGCCTGGGTGCTGCAGGTGCTGGGGATGCGGTCTTGTTGAGTTGCTCGGCGGTCAGATAAGAGTCAGTCTCAAGCAGCGGCATATGCGTCTCGCCAATCGGGCCACTGACTCCAATCGATGACCGCTTGCTGCTGCTATCACGGGGTGTATTGGAGGTGGTCCACATCGGATCCGGAGGCATTTCGAATTCCATGTTGTCGAGGTCGGCAGTGTCGGTGCGCATCATGGTGTCGTCGTCCTTCTTAATCACAGGCGTCGCCAGAACAGGCTCTTCAACAAGGGTATCCATCTCATCGTGCTTCTCATCAACCTCCATATGATCGTCATGCTGTTCCTGGTTGGATTCGACATGCTCTTGCATGTGCTTGTGCCACCAGCCAAGGTTGCTGTCGGATGACTGCCGCCGCGCATTGTGATGGTGCTTGACTGGATGGCCATGGTGATCGTGCACCGGAGAGGTGCTCTCGGGGGACTGGTCGCTTCCTGAACTCTCGCGGAAGTAGAAATGGTCTACATTGCCTTCACGAACGTGGCTGTTGGGGAAAGCAGACATAGCAGTCTCCTGCATCTGTCGCTCCGCCTCCTTCGCGGCGATTTCCAGCAGAAACTGAACGACATTTTCGTCCTCGGATTCGCGACGTCTAGGTCCATTGGCGGGGGGTTCGTGGGCACTGTCTCGTCTCCTTCCGCGAGGTTTTGTTGTGGTGTAAATGTTCTTTGTATAGGGGGTAATATCGGTCTTGTCTGTAGGTTTGGTCGCGGGTCCTGCATCTCCCTCTCTGCGACTCCTGCGAGAGGTCTCAATCAACTGAGGAGCGAAGCGTCGTTTGGGTCGTGGTTTCTGTTGCAGATCATGGAGGCCGGGGGAGGGCGAACGAGGCGAAGGCTCGGGGGTAGGTTCTGGGTTAGGTCTCATGGTGGGAGTTTGTTGTTGTTCCTTCTTCTCATTTGCCTTGTTGGATCTGCTCGTCGAAAACGTGGTCTCAATGGGCTCTGGAACAAACCGTCGCCGAGGTTTCTCTGGCATGGCCATGATGAGAGGAGAGCGCAGGAAAAACCAGGGTCGGTGTCGGAAATCAAGGATGACTCGTGCGCCGCTTGAATTGACTAGGTTGTTCCTCGCTCGTACTGGCAGGTGGCCTGCGTTGCGCTCGCTCGGTGATGGAGGGGCAAGGGCGGACAAAAACAAGTGAGTAGTCCCTTGAGGAAAGGCAACAGCGAGATTGACTCGACAGGCGCAATTGAAGCAGAGCGTAAAGGGGATAAAAGCTAAGGTATGGAGGAGTAATAAAAGAGTCTCTGAATTTTCTAGTGTGAAAGAAGAAAGTTTAACAATGAGAATTAAAAAATGTGAAGGAGGTTTGCTAAAGTTTAGCTCAAGTGACGACAATGAACTTTTGGGGGAGAGAAACGGGTTGGAACAAAAGCAAAAGGCTCCGAATGCGCGGGCAACCTTGGTTTTTTGGCTTTTAGAGAACGCCCGGAGAGCCAAGAGGGGCGGGGCGATACTAGAGCTGCAGGAGATGGCTCTGGTTTCGGTACTGTAGTCTACTCTGCATTTCGCCTTGTCTTTGATCGATGTCGAGTTATGTCTCGTAGTATGAATCGGTAAGAGGCTGGCGTCCGACGCCGGCGGTCACAAGTTCACATTCTCAGTCAAATCAAATCGACTGGCAACCAAACCATGTCCTACCACTCCGTAGACAGCAGACATCCATGTCATGTCATGTTCCTAGTCTCACTCTATTCTATTTTCACTGGTAACCTACAAAGTGCCGCCACAAACTATCGAACCGCCCAGCACAAGCCGTTACATCCTATCTGGTATCAAGTCTTCAGCTGCCCTCAAAATACTCATCACGGTGGCATGTCAGATACTGCTATCAAAAAAGAAACCAACTAAAAGAACCAAACAAATACCCTACCATCTGCTGCTCCTCCCTGGCATCCCACATGTCACCTTGAATGATACGACACCGACACGGACACCCGTCTCCGAGGCAAAAGTGCAGACCCCTGGAACACAAGGGGAAAGAGTCTGCGCTGCACCCAGTAGCTCAAGTGCCCAGCTACCGTAGATAGTAATGAGCACCAACATCCAGGCCGTCATACCCTGGAAAACGAGATCTGATGGGTGGCGATCATGATTCTGATGATCCCATTTTTAGGCGCAGTAACAATCGTGTATGGAAACGGCCTATATTTTCGTCTCTTGACTGTAAATTCGACAAGCAATCTCAGTATGAAGCTCACGATAGTGTCTTTGCGCAATACCCCAACCGTCAAAGCGGCTTCCCCGTGGGAACCATGACTTGTTGATTTTGTCAATCAGGTCCAGGCCAGTCCTTGGTGGGGGGTGTCTAGGAGTCCCTGATGGCCGTGGTGGGGTTTCATTAACATCCATGCATCCATAGGAAGAAAGTAGATGGGCAGTGCATATATCTCGATGCTCAGGTTGATACTGTGCTAAGGTCATGATTCCTCGGGATAATGACTACAAATTGCTGGTCTGACTCGGACCGTACAGTTCTTTACTCCTCTATTCGCACAGGCCAGTGACCTATCCCAAAGCCCTTTGATTGAGCAATGGGTGCACATTGATTGCAGGTCCCAGACAACGTCAGCGAGCGAACACGGCTCCCCACGTCCAACAATTCCAATCGTGGTTCATCAACTGCCTCGTCCGGCTATCATTGATAAGACCTCCATGACTTCATCAATAAGCTATGTACCTATAGCCCCAGTTCAGTATCACAGGACACTAAAAACCAACAAAGTTGACAGGCAACGCGTCCACCGGGGGTCCTGTAGCCTGTAGTGTTCCCACCCGGACCCCGAAGCCGCAGAGCCCCGGAGGGGAAACAAACCTACCAAAAAAGTCGAACCCGCTGCTAGGCGATTGACGTCCCTGCAGTTCCGTCCCTCACCGACTATTTCAGTTCCCTATCCCAATCACCGAGAGGAACTGAACCGAAACTCTGAAAACTAACGTTAAACTCCAGTTCAGTCCAGACCTAGACTCAATGCTCAAGCGTCTAATAGATCAAAATAGACATGAACTAGATATGCGGAAAACTTCGAAAGAGGAAAAACTAATAAAGAATTAAATAAGAGGGCCGTAAAACTCGTGGTCTTTGTGGCGGAAGGAAAGCTAAGCAGTAATTGAAGCTCTCAAAAATAAACCAACACCCAAAGAAGAGAATTTCCATGACTTCTTTTCTTCTCCCTCCCAGAGACGACATTTTGGCTGTAACCCTCCATCGCCAGGCGTCGCACACTTCGCACCCTCTCGGAGCTTCGCTAAGCCAGAGCCTCAACGGCGCCCCCTTTCTCTGGTGAGATCAGATGCTGGTTGCAGCGCAGCCCTAGATGAGTGTCTCTGTTGAGCGCATGTGTTACACAGCAGCCACGCCCGGGAGTTTCGTTGAGAAGGACCTGAATTCCAGTCTCAGAGTGCTTGTTTCTCTGGGGAAAATAAGTGAGTCAGTGCAATGTGTGTGCATGGCAGTAAATATGTGCTATTCTGTAGTTGCGACCGCAAATTGAAGCTATCGTGATGGTTTCAAGGTTCAATAAAACATTGACTTTCTCGTACCCCCCACGCGACACGTTCGTTCGTCCCATGCAGCTGCATACACGCACGCACACACACACACAACCATCCCATCTCATGCCGTCACATCCAAGACAGCCACTCATCCTCTCGGCTCTCTACCCTCCATCACAATACGATACAGTAGCGTCTTTCTAATTGAAATTTCTCCAGCGGCTTCCGGAAAGCGACAACTTTGAGAGACAACCAACCTCAACGACCCCGTTTGCCGTTGCATTCAACAGTTCTCTTCCGCTAACGGAAATGCAGTGGAACAACAGAAGCTATCGCCATGCTTCAAGTTTCCATCACCGCCATAAGCAACCTTGAAACTCTCTCTAAAATGTCCAGGTCCCCTAGCCCTAGTTTACAGTACATAACCCGGTTGATCCCCCGCACTCACCGCATCCGCCCGCCCTTGTTCAATCCTCGTTTCCATCGTCCTCGGAACAGTGCCGGTAACCTAAAAAGCCCAAGCTCACGAGAGCCTCCATTCGTATGGATCTTGCTAAACGTCCGCCTTTTCACATCGTGATAGATCCAAAGCTACCCCAGCCACGGCATTTCCTCTGGGACTGTTCTCATTCATTGTTGTTGAACCCAAATTCATCTGTCATTTGCGACTGTTCTTATCTTGTATCCCTGAGTATCAGGTGACGGCTGCATCTTCTTCCTTTCAATTTATCCTATTATACAGGGGCCATTTTCCATACGATCCTTATTTTGGCAAATCGTTAATATCGATAACCAGGGAAATTTAACCTAATGAGTTTCCTTAACAAGACGAGATCTTGATCACTTGTTGCATTAATGCATTTATCTCGTGATGCCGCTTTTCACACACCGCTCTGCAAACTGAAACCTTGATTTCGTTTCTTTGTTGTGCGAGGTGTTGCACTCGTATTGCACAGAGCATGTCATCTTAGCCCAACGTCTCTCGTCAGCTGAATTGGATCAGCTCCAGCATTCAACGTTCTTAGCTTGTGGCATCTACAGCCATGGCAACGACCCTCGTCCTGTGTTATGTATCACTTCCGGGGACTCGTGGCACCCCAGATGGCAACCCATTGTCTCACTTCTCCGTCATCGACACTCCGAAGTCGGCAGATAGACTCTCCAAGATGCAGTCAACCGCCAGCCCAGCAGCCCCGATATGCACTTCACCTTATACTCGGGTACTTTACCCCAGCATCTGGAGAGATCAACTCCACTCGCCATATGCTCCTGGCCACCCTGAGCCAAGTTGAGCTTAACTTTTTTCCATGCAAACAAAACGAATTGCCTTCTGGAATGCATTACCGCTGTCCAGCCAATCGTGTGCCTGTAGAGTGCTGATCGCTAGGCGCAGATCATAAGGGTCCGTCGTGCATGCGGGTATTCACGACGTCAGTTGTTTCCCCGAGTCGTGCGGCGAGATCTACAGGTCGTGTTTCACGTGCGCTACTCGCTAGTTAATATTTCTGGCTTACAACTGATGATCCGTAGCTAACAGGAACACTTGTGTCGTGGTTGTGGTTGTCTCGCATCATCACGGCATCAAAGTTGTGGCTTTATTGTTACGGGTTAAATAACATGCGATATGACCATTTGAGCTACGGGTTTGTGTGATGTCAATGGGAACTGTAGTTGCAGTGGCTCTTATAATGATAGATGGTGGTTTCGTACCGTGAGCAAGCAAAAATTCTAACAATTCCCTACAAATCTTCAATAAGTTCCAAGATAATCTATCAAGCCTCATACCTATATTTAACTCTCATCACAGGGTTGTACTAAATCCCTGTAATTAGTATGAACTCTATATCTCATTCATCTATTATAATTGTTTTAGGAAAGCTTAGTGTATATAAAACTTTAGAAGTTCGGCAGTAAAATGTGTTGAAAGATCCAATTAAGCCATTGGCTTCAACTTCCGGACATTCCATGTGAGTAGCAATGATTACTGCTTTGGCCGTCATATTTGAGCAAAGAAGCGTCATCAAAATGATCGAAGTATCAGTTGATATCGATTTCGACTCTAATGTTGAACTACCATTTCTGTCATGCACTCACATGTGAGGGTTTTCGTCGTGATCTACAGGGTAGCCTCCAAGTCGATGGCCGACATTCATGATAGACAACCGCACACTTTCAACAATAGGCTTTATATAATGCTCATTGAGTGCGAAGTATGCATATATAAAGTTGTTTATATAATTTGAAGTCCTCTGCTGGTGTCATCTAGTGGGCAGAGTCGATGAACATATTGTAAGCGTCCTATATGAACATTGAGATACGGAGCCAAAACGGCGATCAGCTACTAGGCTGTCAATCGAAGGGAAGCTAACGGAACGCACACAGTCCTGTATCTCTCTTTCATGATGGTCTGTGTATAAAGTAGTAAACTGGACATTATGTAGAACTAGTCTATTGCGGCTGATTCTTCATCTCATGGTCAAACTATGTACTTCACTAGGTCGCCAGGGAGATGCTTGACTATTGATATATCATGGATCGCCAGTATCTCCCCTCGTTAACTTATCGGGCGTGACTCATCCACTGACATATTGCCTTCTTGAGCGTATGTTGTCGTATATCAGGAATCTAGAGAATAGTTCCAACGCAATCATCAGAAACGACCACACATGACAAAATTCGAAAAGAGCTTATACACTTCCAGCAATTTTATTATCTAACCACATGACCGAGTACAGAGCGTGACATGCTCTAGGCACCATGTTGCGGGGGGGCACTCAAGATCAACCTTCAAACCCAATAGTGCAATTGGAGATGTCTGAGTGTCATCAGCTACAAGTATCCTGTCCAAGTCGGTTTCGTTTTATCCCGGAGTAGGTATCTGACCTCCGATAGGGGTACGTCTCCCAGCAGGACGGAGAAGAACCCGGGGAAGTATTGTCCGAATCACCCCGGATCGGCCAACGGGCACTGACCATCAATCATATACGTCGGTATACATCTGCGCAGAAGATACGATACGGCGGTAATAAGGAATATCACAAGCCACCCTGCATTTCCTACATGATAAGAGTTATAAGATATATGATGAAGAACTCTTCAGAGTCACTTACAGGACCATAGAAGGTAGGATCTTAGAGCAGGGAAGGAGGGAAACTATCAGAAGTTTCACAAGCCTACTGTACCCAATGTGGATTCATGATATATTCAATCTGTTGCGATTCACAGGACAAACTCTTCGGTCATGATCAATAATCAGCTGAATAGTTTGGATCATCCCCTCAAAGACAATTAATAATTCAATAGCAAATTCCCTCAATCGGTCGTCATAAATATCACCTCCCCCGCCCAAATCTTCAGCCGGGTCGTCATCTCACGCGCTCAACTCCACGACCCGGTCGTCATCTAGGCAAATTGAGCATCGCCTCGGGCGTCACATCGCAGAAATTTAATAAGCATAGAAAAATCCTTACCCACAAAGTTATGTTTTGTCAGCCAGACCATAACCCACTAATCCCAAGGAGGCAACTAATTCCACACCCGCTCCACATGCCAAGAGGCGGTTTTGTTGGTCAATGACGGGGGAAGGGCGTCTCTGAGAAGGCATACAAAGACGAGATGGACTGCTCTTCAATTTTAATTTTCTTCATCATGGATATCAAGCTTTTGAATAGCATTTTGTTGTTGTCTTTTCTTATCTGATTGCTCTGAATATCATGACCCGGCCTGACGAGGAAACTACCGGAGCCGGAGCCGGAGCCGGAGCCGGAGATACGAGCCGGGATTCGTCGGTTGATGTTGAGAAACTTGGTCGCCAACGACCAGAAGTATTTAAGTCGATATGGGCTGAGTTAGGATTCGGTTTCTCGGTATTTTGCTCTATGCTACTGGCGGTAAGTCTCTCCTCATACCATCCATCTCATTCAAGTGGTTAAAATAGCGTCTGATTGACATCACTAGGAATTCTTTGTCAGTGGATTTCATGTCATCCTTCCACCACTTGCTCAAGAGCTTGAAATTCCGGCTGCTTCACAAACATGGCCATCAAGTGCCTTCTCTCTTATCACAGGAGCCATGCTCCTCCCGATGGGCCGACTGGGAGACATGTACGGTGGCTATCTGGTCTTCAACGGCGGACTGTTATGGTTCCTACTCTGGGCTCTCATTGCGGGTTTTAGCAAGAACTATATGATGCTTATCTTCTGTCGAGCTCTCCAAGGTCTTGGTCCTGCTGCATACCTCCCTGGAGGTGTTATGCTGATGGGTAAGATCTACCGCCCTGGACCTCGCAAAAACCTCATATTCTCGATGTATGGAGCCTTCGCTCCACTGGGCTTCTTCTTCGGTATCTTAGTTGGAGGTCTGGCTGCCGAATTTCTCACCTGGCGCTGGTATTTCTGGATCGGCACTATCATCTTTGCTCTGGTGTCAGGGGTCTCACTTCTCGCCGTCCCCTTCGACTACCGTGACAGAAAGGTTGACCTACCTATGGACTGGTGGGGTGTTGGGACTATTGTGCCAGGCCTCCTCCTCGTTGTGTATTCTCTCACTGACAGTTCACATGCTCCCAACGGCTGGGCGACACCTTATATTATTGTGACACTGATCCTCGGTATCCTCTTCCTCGTTGCTGCATGGTATGTTGAGAAGTACAAGGCTCAAGTTCCTCTATTGCCAGCCGACCTCTTTGCGCCAAAGGGTATGAAGCGCTTCTTGGCTGTCCTTTTCATGGCGTTCGGTACCTTTGGACTCTTCCTCTTCTATTCGAGCTTTTACATGGAACTAGTACTGCACAGATCGCCACTCATCACGGCTGTCTGGTATATACCGATGTGCGTTGGTGGCCTCATCATCGGCACCGTTGGAGGTTTCGTGCTCCATTTGCTTCCAGGCAGGATGTTGCTTTTCATTTCCTCCTCGGCCAATGCAATATGCATGCTATTGTTCGCTCTCATGCCAGAGGATCCAAACTATTGGGCCTGGGTCTTCCCATCCATGGTCTGCTGTACTTTGGGCATTGATATCACCTTCACAGTCAGCAACATCTTCCTTACGACAAACATGCCAAGTCACAGACAAGGACTCGCAGGCGCTTTGATCAACAGCGTTCTGTTCTTGGGAATCAGTTTCTTCCTCGGTATTGCCGATATTGCAGTCGCCGAGACCTCGGACCTAGGGCTTCGAAAGAGCTACAAGGTGGCCTTTTGGCTGGCATTTGGCGTGGCTTCGGTCCCCTTGCTATTCATCCCTTTTATCAGCATCGGGTCTGCTAAGAGCGACCTCACGATTGAGGAGCGTCAAAGATTGGAAAATCCACAGCAATCAATGCCAAAGTCGGAGACGGAGCGAAAAACAGGGCCACATCCGCAAGAGCCGAAGGCCTTGACATGAAGGTCATTCGGATAGGTAGATTATAAGGATCAGGGAGGATACTCATTACTATTGTCTATATGTGCTTGTATATACCCCACAGGTTGAAGGATGACCCGGAATTAGAAGTATCTTCAATCTTGTTTCACGAGACTAAGACATGGCTCTGTAATACGTTTATAAAATATGAAGCCTGGAATCAGTTCTTTTTTGACCAGTCTCGGGATAAAACGCACTTAAGTTTATTATTACATTCAAAATTGTAAGATGTAATAGGGAAAATTTTGGGTTACACCCATATGAGTATCACAGAAATTGGCAATGCCCGGTCCCAGAAATAGGATATGACCACAGCTGCCGGTGTCGTTTCAAATCGATCATAACGAGAATGTAACCCGGCAATCCGGGCATTGGACAAGAAGCCGACTGCAACAGTAAACCCACGATGTTACTCTGACATTGGGAGCGCAACGGTTTTTTCACAAAGTGTTGAGTTGGTTCTTGGTTTCAACTTCAGCCACTTGCACAATTGCGACGTAGACGCAGAGGGAGGGATGCATGCCCCTGCATGAAATGATTGATCATGGTGCAGCAGCGTATTCCCTGACAGGGATCCAACGTGGTAAACCAGGGGGCCAGGGACGCCACAGCTTGCTGTACAACCGTGGCTGGCAAGATAATGAATTAGGCCACGAGATTGTAAAAACGGTGCTTGGAGGAAAACGTTGAGATGAAATTTTCCCAATTGAAGCTTGAGCTGCGATTGATGGAGGATTTTCGTGGTTGAGAGCTGCGATGATCCTTGTCACAAGGCCCAGAGATTCGGTGTGCCATTAAAACCCCTGTCGATGATCGAGATGAGAAGGTCGACCAGATATCCGTATTACGACTTTTGTACGTCAAGCCAAGAAATACATCTCACTTATCTTGTCAGCGGCACGGCACGAGTTGCAAACGCTCGATATTTGGCGTCATCGTTGTCCGAGTTGTCCATGCGCACGCACACCGTACTTTGTTAGAGGATTGCTTCAGGCCTCAACCAAGCCCATCCTCCGGCTGGAGCAGAGAAGGAGGATCTAGGGACTGCACTAAAAATGGGCATTCAACCTATGGGGAAGCCCAAAAGCCATGAGGAACAGGGTCTGCAAACCTGGCCACGGGTGGGCTCCGGCAGAGTTGGCGTTGGAAAGCTTCTGCCGCTTCCGGGGAACAAGCTACATGCACAAAACAGGGCAGACATGACGAAATGGTGGGTATCAATTCTGCAGTGGGATTCGACAAGACGTAAAAGGCGCTATTGGAGCTATGCTCTGAAAAGGCATCATGTTGATGGTTTGATGATGGCCATTGGAGAGTCTCTATATAGTGTGAGGTTGTTTGTTGAGCATGGAGGGTATGAAAATCTGGGGAATAGAAGATTGACCTCAGCGATGAATCTCCAGATACGAAACAAGGTAAAACACACGAGAAAAGTCTTCTCTTTCTTCGTTTCTTTTTTGGTATTAGGCCATTGGTCACTGGCGGAAAAGAAGGATCAATCTGGTGGAGACAAGTGTTTCTAGTTTCCAATATTTAGTCAAGTTACATTGATCGTACAGTGACAAGTAAGAAAAAGCGAGAGGTCAATGTCTATGTAGTCATTTTTGATTGATTGATGATGACTGCTCTTTCCACCTGATGTTCATGCAGTATCGCGAATGGGCTAAAGTGCACTTCAGCTGAGCCTTAAATCAAATCTTCCCATGCGGTCAGTGGCTTGCTGGGCTGCCTTCTCTAAGCTTATTGCTATGGGGCAGACTCGTGCAGTGCAGTGCAGTGCAGACTTGCAGTAGAGTTTAGTGTAGATTGAAGAGTGTGGCATCCCATGCATGCTTCAACTTCAGTAAGCATTCCAGCACTCACAAAGCAACGCTGCAACTCTGTTTTGTATTTTAGGTTTAAGATTATTCACTTTCCCCCAGTCAACGGCCTCTAGAATAGTACGTATAAGACGCGGTCTAGTAAATAAAACGTTTTATCAAAATTGAAGTCTTGGAACTTGTCCCACTTAAGTTAACGGGCGGCTTCTTCCTCCTCCAACTTCCAACTTTTTGCAACTTTACTTTGCGACGTACCTCTTTCGACGTGCTTTCTTGCGGCGACAAGTCCAATTTCTCTCTGCCTACACCAAGTGCACCTTGTACCACTTTGGTTGACCCTTTATTTCGTTGTTTGCTTCTTGTGCACCTGGGACCTTGCGTCTTGTCTGACCCGAGACTACTCACGCAACCGTGCATCTGCAACGCTTGTATCGAATCGACTCTCTCTGTTAACCTTCGCTTCTGGTCGCACTGCGCCTGCAAATGCAAAGGCGCGACGTCAGGTACGGGCCGACCTTTTGAATATTCTCTAATCAGCCATGTGTCTCCTCTCATCTGGCATCTCATTTGTCTTGCCCTTCTGCCCTATGTGTCTTTCCGCGCGTACCTGGCTCGGTACCTGGATCATCCTGTCTCCATGCGACGCGCCCCAGCAGCGAAACACCAGGATACCTTACCTTGGCTTGTGCACTGCGTTGCTCTTCACTGCACTCTCGCTCTCAATCAACTCGGGCGCTAACTCTCTTCTTTGTCAGTGCAAGTCTGTGCTGCACTGTTAATAGTTATACTTGCGGTTGTTTCATTCTTGCTCCCTATCAAGGTTAAGAATTAGCTTTCCTTCTCGCGACAAGCCTTCCCGCCTTGTTCCCGTTACAAACATCCCTGCTCTCGAATCTCCGACTGTCAAACTTGGGCCATCCGTCTCGTCGTTGAGCCAGCCCTCCGAACTTACTTCTAGTCATTGTCGCGCTGTTTCGCCGTCTTGGTTTTGTTTATTCAACTCTCCATCCACCGGCTCAGAAGACTTTGCGCCCAACCTCCAAGTCTCGACCCTCGACGCCGGTTCGACACTATCAACAAGCTACTACCAAAGTTGCGACACCTGCAGCCAGCTATCATCAAAGCACACCGACTGCAGCTCAGTATACCATGGGATGCTGACCCGTGACCTCACATTACCACACTTCAAGCTACAGCTCGATAACAAACTCTTGGAGCATTCGCTGTGCTGCGCCGTTCATCCTGCGTCCTTTGGTTCCAGTCGGGCACTTATTACCGAATCTCGTCAATCTTGTCCATTTATATCCACTTCCCTGTCTGGTCCAGGACGATCTGGATGTTGGGCGCATCCTTATTGATAAGTATTAAGACGAAGGCAGCAACATTTCTGCCCTATTCGGCTGGCGCAGGACCGCATCGACTTGTGCCCTCACCAATCAGTCATCATGACTCCTTCAAAGGCTACGATATCTGATCGTGGCCAAGAAAATGACGATACTAACGATCTCGTTATTCTCTCTTCTCCTCTCTCGACTCCCCTCACGACAAGTCCTGAACTAGTTTCGTTTCAGTCGCTGGCCGACCAAACTTCGACACCGCTCAGCATGATGGACGACTCATGCTTTATCGATACTGGCAAGTCCAACTCGATTTGTCTCGAGTCGTGCAGTGTTAGTGCTGGTCCCGACAAACCCTCAGCGTCGGCCAACCAATCGCCTTCGAGTACAGCGGGGTCGCCTGCTGGACCGTCGGATCCTAGCACCCAGAGCCAGCAAACCGCAGATCCTCTTCGATGTACAGGGACTGGTGTAGATACCGGCCACGCCGAACCGACACGTGCCGCTGATGATGGCAGTGTTTCTTGCTCAATTGATGCGGATTTTGATTTACAACAAACTTCAAGTCGGCGATCGTATCGGAGGTCCCAAAAATACGACGAAACTAACCCGACAAAAGACACTGCACGGCAAACGCAGCCAAAAGTCATCTCGCCCGCTAAACTGGATACGACAGGCCCCTCGACCCAAAATAGCAGCGCCCCATTCAACGTCGCCGAGCCCGCCCTTGGTTTCAGGGGCCTTCATTCCGATCAGCACGAGTATCGAATAGATAGTTCGACGAGAAATCAGCAATACGAGGCTGCTCCAGCGTCCACAGGGCCTTCTTTGGCGGAAGCCCTCCTTACGCCAGGGATAGCCACAGCACCCGCACAGGCAAGCAGCCACTGTAGTGTTTCTCGAGGCGCCACTCAGGCCATGTCCAGCACGGCCGCCACTAGCAACGATTCTGTCCCCCCTGGGTATCAAAGACACCGCAACGGTCATTCCTCACACGACATCCGCGACAACGACTTTCCTCCCTCTCCCAAAACTTCCCTTTCCTCTCGACTTGGCGGCATCAAACTCGATACAAGTTTTGTCAGGCCGACGCCAAGGCCCATTATTCGTACGGCACCCGATTCGCCATCCCTCAATATCCAACATCCAACTCCCGACATCACCTCCCAGGCTCGATCTGGAGCGTACGTTGGTAACATCGCACAACTCGAAGCGACCGCCGAACGACTGTCTATGACCAGTTCCATCGACGATGCGATTCGAGATTTACACACTGAGTTAAAACGATCCGACAGTAGACGTTCTTCTATACTTGCCGCCAGCGTCAAAGCCTCAGGGTCTATCGACGATTATACTAGTAACCCCGGTTCAGCTGCCGAACAATTAAGACGCCATCCATCTATTGCTTCGTCGATTGTTTCAACAAATAACGCTGCGCGCCACGGTGGTTATTCTCCCGGCGGTTACGTTCTTTCCCCGAACCACTCCTTTACCGGTCGTCTTAGATCGGGGTCCAAGAACTCAGCTGGCCGACCAGACTTTGATCTGGATACAGTCTTGTCACGTCACGGTCCAGGCAAGGCATCTGTTAGAAGTGTCCGGTCTACAAAGGTCTCACTTGCTGAGATTTCAGAATCCGAGCCTATTGCACTAACCCAAGACGTTCTCGATATGGCCGACAAAACCCCTGTTAAGAACCCCGAGGGGGAATCCCTATTACCTGAAGAGCTTCGTGATGCCAACATGCCCGCTACCGATCTTTTCTCAAACATGATGGGAAAGGAGAATTTTATGGACTCCAAGAACGCGCGCCCACATACTGAGGCAAACACAGGTCTCCTCGCTGATCAACAGTCCCGGGACCCCAAACGACCCGGAAGTTCACACTCGGATACAACTTTCCAACAATGCCAGGACGCTTTTGGCGACTTTGACGGTGTTCACTGGGTGCCTGAACAGGATGACCCTTACGCTCTTCCCGATGATCTAGAGCCTCAACCTCGGCCTCGACCTCAACAGCAGCAGATGCCTCGTCCAGACAATACTCGACCACAATCCTACATGGATCCTGAGTCCGGCCAGCAGATGCTTTACTACCCAGCCCGAGTGCCTGCGATGCTCAATCTTCCTCCCAAGCTGTCCAACAAACCCAAGGCAAATGAAAGAAATAAGAGGCGGTCCCAGGTGATGAGTGCTATGTTCGAGGACAGCCGACACTCTCGAGTAATGGATACGGATGGCAAGGCTGCGGCGCGGGATACCACTAGAGACTCTTGGCTGCCTGATCCTCTTGCCGGTCATCGGGAATCATTTGCTGCCTTATCGTCCGATGGCTTTGGCAATCTTGGTCAGGAACCCGAGACTGTTCGTTCTGTACACTCTGAGCCAGATACTGCTCCTGCTGTGCAACCTGGGCCTAATACTGATATGCCGGTTGAGACACTGAGACGCCCTCAACGGTTGTCTCGAAACGATCTTGACAAGCGCAAGTCGAGAATGTCAAATTTGCCGCCGCAATTGCGAGCAAGCGCTTACTTTGACCTCCCCGACAATACACAGCCAGACATTGAAGTCAAAGACGGATCAGCCATGGCCACCCTTGAAAGCATTCTCGATGCCTCCGCAAACGCCCCTGTCAGTGCATTTACTGACCACGAACGGGCTGGTAGACTTGGAAAGGAAGTGTATGGCAAAGAGAAGAAGCGAGCGTCTGTTGCTGCATCCACTGCGCTTCAGCCAGAGCCTGAAAAGAAGCATGCCAGAAAACGCTCCTCTTTCATGTGGCTTGGCAAGCGTCAGAGCCATGTCAGTGATGATGACAAGGACAAGAAGGCGCAGTCAGAGTCTGGACTAGGACCGGCCAACGCTGATACGAACGCAAATGAGAACGATGGCCTCTCTCGTAGCGTGGATGGCCACAGTGTTGGCCTTAGTGGTGATGAGCAAGAGGCCGACAAGGATGAAGATGAAAGCCCTTCTGATGGGGAAGGCTACTATGGGCCCCCGACAACACTTCTAGCCGAATTGCAGCTGCGCAAGCAGCAACAGAAGGAGCGCACTCAACGAACATTCCCTGGTGGTATGCATGCAACATTGTTGGAAATGGACGCCGTTGCTGAGACTCAGCGAAAGGCGAGAAACAACAAACGTATCAACTTGGCCTGGGAAGATGGCCAGGCACAACCTCTTGACGAGGACTCTGGTGATGAAGATATACCTTTGGCTGTCATTGCAGCACGTAATCAAGGCGCAAAAAACATGATGGATCTCAACCGTCCCATTGGCTTGATGGAGCGTCGTGAGATCGAAGAGAACGAACCTCTTAGCCACCGCCGAGCCCGCTTACATGGCCAGGATCCTCGATCCATGGCTATATCCAACAGACCCAGCATGAACAATCTCAGCGCCAACTACCTTCCTCAAACTCCCCATTCAGCCCACCATTCTGTGGCGCAAATGTCGGCGCAGGATCTATCCCCTGAGCCAGATGATGAGTTCGAGGGAGAAACTCTTGGAGAAAGGAAACGACGCCTAGCAGCCAAGGAAGAGGCAGAAAACCTACTACCTAAAGCCCGACCTGTCAGTGGTGCATTCTCTGTTGAACTCCTTACTCAGTTTGAAGACCCTGAAGAAAAAAAGAAGGAAGAGGAGAAGAAGCCCAGTGTTGGCGAAGAAGAAACACTGGGCCAACGTCGTCGTCGTTTACAGGCTGAGCGAGAAGCTCGCGAACGTGAAATGAGTTTCAACCAGCTAAGCGCAACTTCTGAGGAAGAAGAGCCAGCAATCCCCGGAGTCAACGGGCGAATGCATCAGATGTCGAGCGTCCTGGCTGCCCATCCTAAGAGAGAGATCAACCAAGCCCAGGAAGACCGTGCCCGTCTTGAACATGAAAGGCGGCTTGTAAGAGAGGGCAATGCCAAGATGGCGGCCTACCGAAGCCAGATGCCCCAAAATTGGGGTGGTCCGACCAATGCTCAGTCCGGTGGTTATCGTGGAGGTACTTTCAATAACGGTCTTGGCGGCCAGAACTCCCAAGCAGCCATGTCCTCTCCGGCTCTTAACACGCAACTATTGAACCAGCCGGCCCTCAATCACCGAAAAAGTGCCGTTTTCAGCACATATGGAGCCCCGATGCAGCAATCGCCATATGCCAGTTCCGCCGTGAATGTGGGGGCAATGAACAACATGGGATACAATGGCATGAACAACGCCATGGGTCCTTATGGTCCTGGCGCTACGAGTGTCTATGGTGGAGGCATGTTGCAGCCTGGTATGCAAATGCCTGGCCAAGGTGGTTCACCCAACAGAATCGAGCAATGGCGTCTGGGCGTTCTCCCATAAGGACAATTTTGCATTTTGCCTCAACTATTTCAGAAGCTGAAACAACAAGCCGATTTTTATCGAGAGACAACTCGCACAAACACACATCTATTGTCCTATTTTTGAACAAACCTAAGAAACGGGGACAGTTCATCCAAAGCACATAACTGTTAGCATTGGTGTTGGGTGTCGGATAGAGGTTACAAACGTTGGTAATTACATACATATTCAGGGATCTTTGTCTTTTCTCCCCTTGCTCAGCAAGGAATCTAGCATGGCATGGCGCTGGAAGTTCTCGCATAGCTAGAAGGGCATAGCAATATTTTTGACAAGGAGAAATCTTACTTGCTTTTTAATCTAGAGTTTTCTTTTGTGTTCTTCAACTGGACGGCATGTAGTTCTAGATAAAGAGCATGAATACGACGACATGAATCAAAATTACTGTGTATCAAGCATTAAGTGCGAATATCGAGCTTGGGGAGGTATCAACTCGTCATATTGCCAAAACAGAGATACAGAAAAATTTAAAGCAACCCAATGTCTACAAGACCAACGCCAGGATGAAGAACAAGTCGTTTTCCCTCCCCTCTTTTCACACTTCCTCTACATACTTTTTGATCCTATTCCTTCATCTCCGCTTGCTGAAGTTACCGGCGGTCTTTTGCAGTTTGGACGGTGGTGCGGCTGCGGCTTCGACATCGCTCTCCTCGTCCTCGCCCATGGACTCATCCACATCGTCATGGTTGACCTCATCCTCATCGAGGGACTCCTCAGCATCGCTATCATCCTCCTCGCCTGCAGAATCCGCCTCGTCGTCAGAATCGCCAACAAAGCCGTTGGTAATAGGAACATCGTCGTCTGAGTCGTCGAAGTCGGCGTCCAGACCGCGCCTTCGGCCTGGTGTGCGAGCAGATTCATCCTCGCCCTCGACCCAGATAACGTCCTCGTCGTCATCTTCCTCGGAGTCCGAGTCGCCGCTGTTGTGGAGACCAACGCCGCGGGACATCTTGCGGCGGATATCCATCTGGCCCTCAAGCATGTCGAGCTTGCCCTTGAGAGCAAGCAGGCTTGACAAGCCCTTTGCACGCTCGGCGAGAACCTTTTGCAGACCGCTGAGGCTGTGGATGACCTTGGGCTGCGATGCTAGAGCACCACCGTGGGCGACTAGTGTCCACTGAACCCAGGTCATGAGGTTGCCAGCGCGACCGGGACGGCGGTACAGGCGCGCGGCGAGCTTGGTTAGGAGGGTACCAGCTAGGATACTGTCGAGACGCTCAATGGTGTTGCGGATAGTGGGGAGATCGGTGGTATGCAGACAAGACTCGAGGAGGTCTGTGTCGTCGGTGCGGAGGGCCTGGGAGAGAACGGTGGTGAGAGACTGGTGCGTTGGGGGCGCAATAGCGTTTCGCGTAGGCTGGGAGATTGTGCCGTTCAGAGCAGAGGGCACATCGATAATGTCGTTCTCGGCGCGGAGGAGCTCTCCAAATGAAGGCGATGTAGCCTCAGCATCGGAATCTTCGTCATTAGACTGGCCATTGGTCTTTTGCTTGGTAGTCTTGGCGCGAGCGGCTGTCACAGCAGGTTCGTTGGCGTGCTGCTCCTCCTCCTCAGGGCCCTCAGCATCGGAGAGGTCTTCGTCGCTGTCGGCGTCGGACGAGATGTCAATGGTCTCGACCTGTGAAGTCTGGAGGGCATCGGGGCCGGCGATAGAAGCCTTTGACTCGTCGATAATGGACTTGTTTGGGATTCGAGCGCTGGTTCGAGAGACGGGAGCGGCCAGCTTGACCGGCGCTTTGCGTTTTGTTGACATTATGATTGATGTGAAGTTGTTTGAAGCGGCGCAGAGATATTAAGCAGTTGCGTGCAAGAATATGTCGATGAAAGGAATCAAAGATTGGCGATTAGAGTGCGAAACAGATCAAGAGCCCGAACCTAGCTACTCTGTGTCGTGGGGTTTTCTTCAGAAACCGGGGGGAAGTGAAGACGTTCGGCGTTATTAATTGCAAAATTTTGACGAAGCCGTCGCTCAGTCTCGAGTGAAGGAACTTTTTTTCTGGATCCCTAGCTTGGCGACTGGTAGTCCCACTTGCGATAAGATTAGAGTCCAAAGTCACGTGAATGGCATTTGCGCCATGATCTTGTGCCACAGAATGTGGCTGAAAGTTATGGCGGCTGGCACCCGAGATCTTGAGAGTCCATGATTGGCTTGGGTTTCCAGTGCGGCCTGATCTTGGGTTTGGGGAGAGCCATTTAATAACAGTGATTGGCCTGGCAGCATACTCTAATGAAGTCCGATCTCATTGGATATCCAAAGAGAATGGTGGATCTCAAACGAGCTGCAATTGGCCGCGTCTGCAGCCTTCACATTGGTCTTAGGCTCTTAAGGAGTGATCAATTTGCAGTCCGTGGGCCTCAGGAGAATGAGGCACAAACAAAGTAAGGCTTCAAGTGAAGTGTTTTTCGTTACGCAAAGGCACCGTATTAAGGTATTACAGTCCAAGTTATATGTGATTGTCCAGCTATTCATTGTTTGCGACGGGAAGTGAACGGTCACCTGATACAGTCCCCTTCCCTCAACTTGGTTAAAGTGGGCCCGCATCCGGCTCGACCATGATGCGTTCTAGCTTCGGTATAACGGTATGCACCGCTGGAAGCTTATACTTTTTTGTCGAATACTCATCTTGGACGCGACGCGAACGTGTAAGAGAAACGTCGCGAGTGTTAATGCATGTGGAATCCTGGATCGTTCACGTATAAGAGCTCAGGCTCTACATAACCAAATATTGACCTGGTTTTATTATCAGTTTGGCTTTACGACACTCTTTATACAAGCTCTTGGTCTTCATGAGTATATAATTATCGATGACTCAACTTTCTCCGAGTTTAATCGGTCCATCTTGTCAGAGGACATGCTTGGGGAGCGGCATTCCGGGACCATCCAACCATCATCGGTTTTAGCCTTATCTTTTCGGGATAGGGACCTTCCCATTCGGACCATACTCAAAGTCACTGATTTTGGGTTTGCAAAATGACTGCTTAGACGGACATGGCTACTATATAAGCTTTACCTCGTATACACTTACAAATAAAGCATATTTCTAAATCAATTAGAATAATCCCAATATCTTATTCCATTTCTCCAACTTCGCAATCATGATCCTGATACCCCTTACCCAACCCACGCTCGTGAAGCAGCCGCAAATCCCCCTGCCACCCATCCATCCATCCCCAATTCCCCATCGCCATGACGAGGCCGGACCAAATCTGGCCCGTGCGAGCTCTCGTCCCCCTTTGAATGCAAAACCCGGTCAACTAAATTTTTCCACTATTCCCCCCCATTAATGTTGCCAAGTTTGCGCGCCCCGGTAGTAACATGT